>CM033275.1:2757109-3023975 GCA_019343175.1 Oedothorax gibbosus | reverse complement strand
GGTTGCATTCCCTTGCGAAATGCGCAATTTTTTAAAAAACCCTTGAAAACGCCCAAAAGTATTTTTGGGACCCCCTCTCCCAAAAATTTAAAGTTTTGCGTCGTTTTTCCTTTTTTTCCGGCAAACCCTTTTAAAACCCAAAAAAAAGTTCTATGAAAACCCACCCATTGAACATGCCCCCAAATTTTATCAAAAATTTTAAATTATGACTTTCCACAAGTACTACAAAAACTCTTTTTAAAAAAATTTGTGTTCTTTCCCCCCTTTTAGTTTAGGCAGACAAAGGGTTCAAAAACCCAATTTTTTGGGAACCCGCACCCTCCAAAACGAGTAAAAAAAAAACAAAATCTCTATTTGGGATTTTTAATTTTCATCTAATCTTTGTTCATTCCCAAAAAATTTCATACAACATGGGCTTTTTATTTAAAAGGGAAAAACCTTTATCTAAAGACCACAGGAAACACGTTCTTGAAAAAAGCGTTTTACTACTTATCAGGGTTAGGGGGAAAACCCTTAAAGGGGGAAATGTAAAAACCTAAGTTAATAAAAGATGCTTTTTCAAAAATGCTGGAAAAAACGGGTGTTCAACATGTGCAAATCCTATTTAAAAAAAAAATACTTAAAATTTAAAAAAAAAATTTCAATGGGGGGTTTTTTTTTGAAAAAAACCCGGTTTCCAGTTTTTAGAGGGTTTTTTCCCCGGTTAAAAAAACCCGGTTTCATTTTTTCCCCATCCCACTTCAGCCTTTGTTTTGGTTTTTTTTGTTTTTGTTTGTTGCTCATGCTTTTTTTAGAGAGCAGGTTTTTTTTTGTCAAAAATTTTTTTGATGTTTTTCATTGTTTTTTTTTCCTGTTTTTAAAAGTTTTTTATTTTTTTATTTGATTATTTGTTTAAACCTCTTCGATTCCGGGAAACCCCCAAAATTTTTTTTTCCCCCCCCAAAACCCCGGGGGGAACCCCAAAAAAACCCTTTTCCCGGAAAGGGGGAAAAAGGGGGGGGTTTTTAAAAAACCCCCCCTTTTTTTTTTTTTTGTATTCAGATTAAGACTATATAATATTAAAATTTTTTTAAAAAAAAAAAATTTTTTTTTTTTTTAAGGGGAAAAAAAAAATTTTTTTTTTTTTTAAAAATTTTTAAATTTTTTAAAAAATTTTTTTTTTTTGGGGGGGGGGGAAAAAAAAAAATTTTTTTTTTTTTTTTGGTTTTTTTTTTAAATTTTTCTTTAAAAAAAAATTTAAATTCCCCCCCCCCAAAAAAAAAAAAAACCTTTTAAATCGGTTTTTTTAAAAGGGAATTTTTTTAAAAAACCCCCCCGGGTTTTTTAAAAAAAAATTTTTTTGGGGTTTTTTTCCCCAAAAAAAAAACCTTTTTTTTAAAATTTTTTTGGGAACCGTTTGGTTTTTTTTTAAAAAATTTTTCCCCCCCCCCAAAAAAAAATTTTTTTTTTAAAATTTTTTCCTTTTTAAAAAAAATTCCTTTTTTTTAAAAAATTTTTTAAAATTTTTAAAAAAATTTTTTTTTTTTTTGGGGTTGGGAATTTTTTTTTTCCAAAAAGTTTGTAAAAGGGGGGGGGGTTTTAAAAAAAAAAAACCCCCCCAAAAAAAAAAAATTTTTTTCCCTCATTTTAAAGGGCCCGGCCCCGGGGGAAAAATTAAAATTTTTTTTTTAAAAAATTTTTTTTCTAAAAAATTTTTAAATTTTTAAATTTTGGGGGGAAAAAAAATTTTTGTAAAAGGAAAAATTTTTGGGGGCCCCCCCCCCTTTTTCCCCAAAGGGAAAAAAAAAATTTTTTAAAAAAAAGGGTTTTAAAAAAAAACCCTCCCCCTTTTTTTTTTTTGCCCAAAAAAAAAAAACCCCAAAAAACTTTGGAAAAAAAAATTTTTTTTAAAAATTTTTTAAAAAAAAAAAAAAAACCCAAAAAAAACCAACCCCAAAAAAAAAAATTTAAAAAAAATTTTGGGAAATTTTTTTTTGGGGGGGGTTTTTAAAAAAAAAAAAAAAAAAATTTTTTTAAAAAACCCCCCCCCTTTTTTCCCCCAAAAAAAAGGGGGGGGGGGCAAATTTCCCCCTTTTGTTTTAAAAAGGGAAAAAAAACCCAAAATTTTTTTTAAAACAAAAACTTCTTAAGAAAACTATGCCTGAAGTATAGGAAACTGCAACAGATTTCTGCAACACTTTTAAATTCTTAATAAATCTTCTTTTCTTTCTCATCTTTGGATGAGCATATATGATGTTATTCCTGTATTAGTTATGTACTTCATTGTTTAGGTTATTTTCATAAATCAAAAATCCTCACTTTCTTAAGACACTAAGGATTACATAAATCGGAAGTGTCGCATCAATGCATGCAGAATCCAGCCTAGCCCCTACCATGAAGAGTCCCGAAGGTCGGTATATTCTTCTATTAGTTTTCAAATTATAAATGTTCTGAATGCTGTGAATAAATCTTCGACAATATGCACTGGTGAGTAAGACATGTGTTTTGCTATTTAAAGAATAATTGGCTTTATTTCCGCTTCCGCAGCTTACCACTAAAGCTGGATTATTACGTCAATTATAAGTGTAATAATGAGTGTAAGTCAAAGGGATACATCCCTGAATGACTAACCTTCTTTGATTGTCCTAATTAAAGGATAGTGCTTATCATTGCGGGTTGGTTTTTAAGGAATCCCGTAATAAATTGTGGTGAGTAAATAGCATAACAAGCATAGATTATTGATAGAAAAATCAAAAATATAAAATACAGTGCAATAATTTGAGAGGTGATTTGAGCAAATTGTTTGTTTGAACACTGAAATTGCCTGTTTTGTGTGCAGGATTTATAGGTTTTATAAGTGAAAAGATGTCATTTTAAATTTTAATTGTCGTGTCCCAATTTTTTTTTTTGTTACATTCACCAATGGCAGAGACTGTCAGGCATCGAGTTGCGGTGGAGATGCTCGGTGCAAATTAAAGTGAAGCACGTCTATAGTTGCCAAGTGGACAAACAAACTGCTCACTCATGTTAATTCAATACAAAAAAACACTAATTATTTTTTCTTCAAAAGCGAATTAAAAAATCCAAAATTACTGTGCGCAGTTGTAGGCTTGTAGCCTTGAGTCTGAATTTAGACAGTACATTGGAATTTTCTTCACAGGTAAGAGAAATTACATTGTATTTATTAGAGAGTTAGAAATCGCCAAGTCGGTGTAGTAAGACTGTGGAACTCCACTACATAATAGGTTGTAAATACTTTATGAGAGAGTTTGATTAGGCTTACTACAAAACGATCGATGGCTTCACTTGGCGAACTGCTTTTCATATTAGTTTTTGCAGAGCAGCATCTCAATCTCAACTATGCGGTCAGGCTTCTCCACAGCAGATATTGAAATGCATCCTCTTCTGTGACTTTCTGACACTCAACAAACTTGTCTACACTGTCAGACATAGGCAACAATAGTACCATGGTCCTTGCATTCACATTATAATTACCTATATAATAATTCCATCAATTCCAATGTGCTTTTTAGTCATAAATACGTCTTCAGGGTTGATTTTCAGATTGTAAATTTAATTACAAAATATGTCATTAATTAAAAATATGTAAACTTATGTAAATTTTGTTGCCATTTAAGAGGAAATATGCTATGTGTCTGAATTTTCAAGATATTTGATATGCAGTATTATTACTTGTGTATATGTTTTTCTTTATCCACTCGGTATTTCTCTTTAAATTAACAGGAATTATTCCTCGGTTTTATAAGTTTTGACAGAGAATATTATTTAAACAATGTATTTACATCATTATTATTTGTATTAAATCACAACTGCTACTTCATCATTAATGTTGAGCTCAATATTGTTAACAGCCTAGTATTATTCAGTTAAAAGTTTTAAAATGTAGAATTCTACTTAGGAAATTTCAATAAAATTGCAGCTGTTTTATTCATATAATGTAATATATGCTGTAAATATTAGTTTGCATAACAAAGTGTAATTTTGTAAATGTTTCTTATCTGTGTGAACAAAATAAAAATATATATTAATTTTCTTAGTTCTTTCTTAGTTTAATTGTTAATTTTGTGTTCAAAAAAATGTTTGTTGTAAACTTATATGAAAAATAAAGTCAAGCTAATATAAAAATTTGTATTTGTCCAGTTCATTATCGTTGGGAAGAATATATTTTATGCATTACACATTCAAATGTATTAATGGAAATTTCTATTTTTTAAAAATCTTGTTAACTTGATTATAATTTAATATCTAATAAATGAACTAACTTAATTGTCAAATGATAATAAATTTAAACAAAATTTCTTATAATTTGAAATTGATTTTCTTTATAATTTTTTTATACTTTTTTTAATTAGCCTGAGGTTCAGTGGTGCCTTTAAGTACTGGTTGGGGGGGGGGGGGGGGGGTGTAAAAACATTAAAACTTATTTTTTAACGCTAAATGATAGTCTTATTTGTAATAAGTGGATTAAGAAGCTGTCATACCCCGTCTCCTTAATACTTCATATTTATCCTTCCTGTATTAAAAAAACAATATGGACTTGAAATAAGGATTAATATGAGTGTTTCTCAGAAAAGTTCAAATAGAGAACATTGTCCTTTTTCAAAACTCATATCATCACTAGCTGGGTTTCAGCTTATCTTCAATTGATGAATTCATGAGATTTTGAAAAAAATATGGCAATGGGCTTGTTTCAACACTTTGCCAAAAAACGAAACCAATGAAATCGCAGTTCGGAGCGCGTGACGTTATAAAAAACCAATGAGCTTGTTTCAACACTTTGTCAAAGAAAACAAAACAACCAATGGCATCGCAGTATGAAGGGTGTGACATCATAAGAAATATTCCCATTCAATAATTTTTTGTCAACAAAATGCAGGAATGAAATACGAAAAGAACATTGTTTTTTATTGCTTGTTGGAATATGTCTGCTTATGCTATGCTGGATATGTAACCTTAAAGATATAAGTTCAGTATTGCTAATAAAAGCAGTTTTCCCTTATATTCTAACTTATTATCAGAATATAAATTGTCAATGTTTATAATTCTCTTTAAAATCTTGTGCCTAAAGTTAAGGACCTCCGTCATGGCTAATGTGACCAAATTTTTAAATTCCTAATTCAAAACATTTTATTTCCTACAACTCTCACCCCCCACCGTCTAATTCATAACAAATAATTGAGAAATAATCGTCACCATTATCCTTATGGTAAAAAAAAGTATTGTTGTTGTTTCTAATGCCACTCGGTAACCGAGCCCGGAGTAGAGAACTACCCGATTTTAAGGCGAAGTGGGGCGGCTTCCGTTTTTATTAAGCGCCACAAGGGAGGAAGTCCGACTTTTGCTCATCAGCATGACACATCCGTTTTACAGGAAGGTCCCTTTCACACATCCATTCTCACTCACATATCGGAATTTTGATCCAGATCAAAGGCCGATAACCCCCTGATCTGGTACCCCCAGAGGTATTAATTTGGTATGGGAACATGGAGGACTTTGTGACCACGACATATTTAACGTGCCCCAGCCACCATTAGCAACACGGCGGTCTTTAGTCGAATATAAGCGCCGACCCAGCAACCATCAGAATTGCGAGCACCGCCGAGGACAGAACCCACAACCCTTCCGATGCGAGCACGAAATAAAAGTATAAAAACTATTTAGTATTTTACGGTCATATTAACATTTTAAACAGATTATTTAGTAAAAATGTTGTCAAATCTAGATTTTATATATTTCCCGTTTTCCGAGATTGTCACAGAAAAGCGGGATGTTTTTGACGGAACATAACTGACAGTGAGACAAAAAGCGGGACTGTCCAGACAACAAAATTTGTTTTTGTAAATCGGATTTACAAAAACAAAATCTTCATGTATGAAGATGCTTATTATGGACCTCATTTATTGAAAAAAGATCACTTTGCAACAGATAGTAGTATACGATAGTAGTCGCAACATGATGAAGCAATAAATGATAAGGAGATTCATTATATAATTTACTTGGAGGGGGCAAAGAATTATAGAGGGAAGGATCATGTTTAAATTTTTCTTTTACGGGAAAGGTATAGGGTTTGAAATACACTGCTCAAACAATTAGGGGAGCGCATGGTTTAAACCCTTTCATTCCCAATGATTCCATTTGGAATCATCAGCTTGGGTTTTTTTCTGACTAAGTTAAATTCGCCATTTCAGTGAATCTTTTAAGAATTTTTCACTGGGCGACATTGTATGTAAAAAGGGGGGGGGGGGGGGGGATCGTTGCGTAGTAGGAAAAGGGGGTCATCATTTCAAGATAATAATCCCCTAGTGCAACTTGAAAATTTCATTGATTGCAAAAAATCTTTTATGATTTGTAATCAACTAATTTGGTAAAATAGAAAAAAAATAGAAATTAAAAAGAAAAAAGTAGAAATGCGTAACTATCTATTTTACAATATCATCTGCATAATCTTAAATAATACTTCTTTTACGTATATTTTCTTAAAAATAAACATAAAACAAAGAAATAAACATAAAAACAGTCTTTTACTATTTTACCAATATTATCTAAATAATCCTGAATAATATTTCTACAATATATTTTCCTGAAGAATAATACTCCTTAAAAAAAAAAGTAGACAATAACAAAACTTAGGAGGGAAATAGTTTGTATAAATGAGAGAAAAAAAAATGTATATACAGTAACTCAATACTTATTCTTATTACATAAAATTCTATTTTAAAATATACTTTAAAGTCTAAATACATGAATAGTACTCCTATAACTTATATATTTTCTTGAGGAATGATAGCAAATTTTTCTTGAGGACTCCTAAAAAAACTCATTAAATTCAGTTATATACAAAAATATTAAGTGCAGTTTTCTTCTGCAAAAAAACTTTTTGATGAAGTCCCTGTCACGATATAATTTTTGCGTCATAATTCATTTGAAAAATTATGCAACAAAATTGATTTTTTCAAATTTACGGATGATGTACTTATATACAGTAGATGGCATTAGTGAATCTACAGAAGTGTAATGTTTAGTTTTTACATAAAGATTACTTTTTAAAAATATCTATATTTTGATGTTGCAATAATAACATATGTAAATGAAGTGCTACATAACTATCTTACTAACAATATTTTTTCCAAAAGAAATATGTTTACAAAAAAGGGTGGTTATTTAAGTAAATAATAAATAAAATTTCATTTAAATTGCCTAAACTAAGATTTTTTGTTAATTTAGCGGAACAATACATGTTAAGATTTAAGGCATTGATCTCTGAAAATGTTGATTCCGTATTATTTATAAATTAATTTTTTTAAATATTTCGTTACTTATGAGTTAATACATTAACACTGATTGATTTAAATAACATTTGTATGTTTGGTTTTTACATCGAAGAGTTAAAAAATAGTTAGAATACGAAACTAGGGTCATTTTTTATTATTTTTAAAGTCTTATTTCCCCATATTTGTTTTTTAAGCATATAAAATAGTTCCAATAGGAACTAATTGGTCTTATTATACCTGTCGTTAGAAACTCTAAATCAGCTCAGTCGTAGATTTATGGGCATTTGAAACAATCCGACCTTATATTTATTTTACAGATTACAATTGACTATGAATATTTTAAATTATATAAAGGAATAAAAAACGAATTCACATGGCAATAAATTATTTGTGGAATAATATCTTAAATAAAATGTTAGGTTTAATTTTTTAACGAATTAAAATATTTGGATGAAATAGGAAGTTAGCGTCGTGAAACACTAATAAATATTTTTGTAGAAACTACACAGGTCCTAGCAAATAAAAAAATTAAAATATTAAAAAGTAAATTCTTCTTCAAGCTTTATTAATGCATTATTATTGTTACTCTAAACTTAAAATCAAATGTAATTTTATCGATAGTTTGAAGTAAAAAATTTTAAAAATTCACGTATCTCCCCCTTCGTAATCCTCAAACGTTTATGCCACTTTTAAACACCAAAATTAGAAAAAAAATACATAGATAAAATAAATACATAAACAGCATAAAAACGTACCTCAAAACAAAAATATCCAACATAAGACGAAAGGCTAAATTTAAGTGAAAATAAGATCAGAGCAAAATTTTGTGTGTTTACTTTAGAAGCCAATGTTGTACAATGACATCTAAGATCTACTGACCACCCACCAATACCAAAGATTGTAACTACGATCCCCTTCTTCCGAGAAAATCCCATTTGCTTTTGTACCAAGCCAATTAAAAAAGCAAGGCAAAAACGGCGATGAAAATACGAAGCTTGTTTACTACAAAATAGGCTCCCACTTTCAGTCTTAGATAAGTTAAACTGATTGGAAAAAGCGAAGACATCAATGTGTGATACAGAAAAATACTGAGAATCGACACGGGATAATTGCCTGTCTTTTGTCCTCCTTCCTAAGTTACCCCGTCATAAAACCATCCCCCAGCTTCTTGTCGCTGCAGCGAGTAAAGCCTTATCTTATAACGCAATAAATTCTCTTCTATCAGGGGGCATGTCCGGGGCCTGTCACATGAACTCTAACTAACACTATGAGAGCGCCCAGGCTGAAAGGGTAGGGGGAAAAAAAGTCCCACGTGCTAGCCCTCGCCTGCTTGTTTTAGGACGTGAGTATTAGCGGTCTTGATACCTGGGATCGTAGCGGTGGAGGATTTTAACGGTGTGGCGCCCGTAAGTGCTAACCATTGCCTAGTTCGAAACCGACTCTCCCTTATCAAGGTCGTGGCGTGCCCTATATTGGTTCCTTCCCAGCCACGTGGTGCCATGGCACCATCGCCTTCCCTGACCCACTCCCGGACCCGGAACGACTCGACCCGCTCCCGGTCAGACCTATCTAGGTGTAGTTCACCGGATAACATGCTTAATTCACCTACCCCCGATTGGGAGCAGCACTCCCCTGATATCTTCCAATTGGACAATTGCCAACAGCGGCGCGATACTGAGTCTAACATAGCCGTTGCTAAGCACACCCGAGAGACGTATGGCGCCTTCTTAGAGCAAGAGAAAGGTCATTTAAAAGAGGGCATCAATGTCGCTCTACACAAGAAGGCCATCCTAAAGGCCACTAACGAAATTACTAACTATGAGAGTATCCTAAATCAACTCCCCCCCTGTAATATTTATAACTGCAAATTTCACGCCAGTTCCTCACAGGGAAATGCCACTGTAAAACGAACCCGTTCCATTTCTATTGACTCGGATTCTGGCGACGACTCCACCAAACCTGCAGATAAAGTTATCGCAGTTGATAATACTGTTTCCCTCTCCCCGGAAAATATAGCTATTGATAGTGTAAGGAATGAGATGGAAGGGAATGACGCGGAAAATCAGATTAATGACATGGATAAAAGGCCGTTTATTTTCCCCAAAAAAACAGCTCGAAGCGCAAACATACGTCGCGCCATCAGCCATCTCTACAACTTCCAACAGGTATACCCCATTGGCTACCCAAGCCACGCCTCCAGGCGAACCAACCAATCAGAGACCCGGTGCTCCTCTTGGTGACAGAATAAATCCTGTTATGGTAAAAATCGTTGGAAATGTCCCAGAAATGTGCTCGAAAATTGAGTCGTTTGTTAAAAGCGCCCCTGAATTTAAGATCACTGGGGAACATATAAAAGTTACGTTTAAAACTATTGATGATTATAGAAAGGGCACTAATGACATGAAAACAAATAATATCGGCTATTATATTGTCTCACCTCTTAAATCTAGGCCAATTAAAGTTGTGCTTAAAGGGCTGCATATCGATCATAATCCCAATGAGATCAAGGAGGAACTTATAAAAATGGGTTTTAATGTTGAACGTGTTGCCCAACTTAGGAGATTTAAAGATGGGTACCCCTCCCAATGTTTCAAGTGCAAATCACCCAGGGACCTAACATGGATGAAATATACACACTGACCCGATTTCAATACCTAACTGTTTCAGTTGAAAAGTTTGAAAAAACCGGAAGGGTCAATCAATGTTTTAAATGCCAGAGTTTTTTTCATAGCTCACAAAATTGTCATTTCAAACCAAGGTGTGTCAAATGTGGGTTAGATCATGAGTCCCGAACGTGCACTAAAGACAGAAACACCCCGCCCACCTGCGCCAACTGTAATGGACAACATCCCGCCTCATACAGAGGTTGCCCAAAGTTCCCGAAATGGGATAAACGTCAGTCCAACCCCACCCTGAAACGATTAAACCCCCCCAGGCCACACACCAACGTCCGAAATGAGTATGTCCAACCAGGTATTACTAGGAAAACCTTCGTTTGGGGCCAACAAATTAACTCTGCCAATGTAAATACCACTTCAAACACAGGTCCCCCCAACTACGATCAGCACTTGTCCCGACATATTAACAATCAAAGCCCAACTCAACTGCAAAATACCCCTTCCCCTGATAGCCATGTCAAAGACCTCTTTGAAATTATAAGGGAATTAAAGGAAGAAATTAAATTCCTTAGACAAGAACTCGCTCAAGAGCGGGAAAAAACTAAATTGAGCCAGACCCAGACTAATGATAATGGTACTGCCGTTTAAGGTGGATAACTTCAAAATTTGCTACTGGAATTGCAACGGACTCTCCAACAAAATTGGGGAGCTACGTGAGTATGTTTCTCGACATGACCCGGATGTTATCTGCCTTCAGGAAACCCGACTTCACGGCCATAACCGAGTTTCCGTCCCAAACTTTAAGCAGTATAGAAATGATAGACTGGTGGCGCCAGTTGTCCCCTTTACTAAACACGGCACTGCTATTTTCATTAAGTCTTCTATCCCTTGTCACGTCATCCAAACCCCATCAATGAATCACATTGAGGCTACAATCCTCAAAATAAAACCTATTCATATGCCAGAAATCCTGGTCGCCTCTGTCTATGTCCGAAATAACCCTCCATCTAGTTATACGAGAGAGCTGGCCTCTCTCGCTGACATTTGTCCCACCCAGATTTTATGCGGGGATTTTAATGCAAAGCACAATTCTTGGAACAACAGCGAAAATCTCTCGGGTGTGCACCTGTTCAATTTCGCCTTGCATGATGGTTATGAAATTGCGGCTCCTAGCCAGCCCACTCGGTTTGATAGCCGCTCCCATTCAACCATCGACCTTATGCTCATTAGGGATTTCCCGTTTCATTTTAATATTACCTCGCAAGCCGAGCTTAGCTCTGACCATAATCCGGTCCTTGCGGAGTTCTTCGTTGACCTCCAAGTTCCAAAGCATGGTGTCTACCACCAGACTAATTGGGAATTATTTAAAGATTCCCTTACTGATGCCCAAAATCCCTTTGAGATTATTAATAACGCGCAGGATTTTGAGACTGCAGTTTCGAGTTTTACTGAACTGTTAACTAACGCTCACAAAATTGCTTCAAAACAGAAAATTGTCCCCAATAACAACTATACCCCTATTGAGCTTAGGGAGCTAATCAAGCAAAAGAACCGAGTTAGGAAAGAGTGGCAAAGGTACAGGTCCCCGGTTGACAGGAGGGAGTTTAATAGACTCCAAGCCTTAATAAAACGTAAAATGAGGGAAACAATCCAACGGAATTGGGAAGAGTATCTTCTCTCCCTAGGACCAGAGGATGGCTCGCTTTTTAAAGTTGTTAGAAATACTAAAAGAACCTTTGCTCATATTCCCCCCCTTGTAAACTCAATCAATATTATCGCGGAGTCGGATGTGGACAAAGCCAATTGTATAGCTGATGCTTATGAACAGCAGTTCACTGAAAATCGCATTAAAGACCATAATTTCAGAAACCAAATTCTTCAAACTGTTGATCAAACCCTCGAAAGCCCAATAAATGATAATATCGACCCTAAACCAGTTGACCCCAAGAGGTCTTAGACTATATCAAATCCACTAAAATTAAGAAAGCACCGGGACTGGACGGTGTCACAAATAAAATGCTTAAAAATGTCCCTCCCAATATTATACATTTTTTGGTCATTGCGCTTAATATTATGCTGAGGCTGGCCTACTTCCCTAAGCCCTGGAAACTTGCGGCTATTATTCCTATTCTAAAACCAGGAAAGGATCCGAAAGATCCTACATCCTACCGCCCCATATCACTCTTGCCAGTGGTTGCTAAGGTGGCGGAAGTCATTCTTAGAAATCGCCTTAGGGGATATTTGGAGGCCAACGATAAAATTATTCCCCATCAGTTTGGCTTCAGGAAAGATCTATCTACGAATCACCAACTGCTCAGGGTTTGTGAGTTCATTCACCAAGGATTTCAAACCAAACGGAGCACGGCAGCCCTTTTTCTGGACGTGGCGAAAGCTTTCGACCGCGTCTGGATTAAGGGACTAATTTACAAGCTCATTGCCCTTCACACCCCTTCCTTCCTGATAAAAATCGTTTACAACTACCTGACCGATCGTGCGTTCGCTGTCAAGGTCGGATACGCTTACTCATCCAGACGATCCATCATGGCAGGTACGGCCCAGGGTTCGGTCCTTGGACCGTTATTATTCAACATATATATGAACGACGTGCCGCTGAGTGGCGAGTGCCTAACGGCCTTGTTCGCGGACGATACGGTCATTATGTGCAGGGAGCGGAAGCCAATTTCGGCTGTCCGAATCCTACAAACATACGTTCATGCCATTGAAAAATGGATGGACTGCTGGCAAATTGATGTTAACGTCGGCAAGAGTGCGGCGGTCATGTTTAACAGATCAAACCGGCAACCCCCTGCACACATTACACTCTACAACCAGAGTGTGCCCTGGGCCAGGACCACCAAATACTTGGGTGTTGTCCTAGACGCGAGACTAACTTGGTCCGCGCACTTACTTTACATCAAGGATAAAATCAGGAAGGCTACCTACAACCTCAAATGGTTAATGTGGGGAAAATCCCCCCTGAGCACTGCCAACAAAGCTCTTCTCTACAAGACTCTCCTGAGGCCAATCATTACTTACGCGTCCCCCATTTGGGGTAGTACCTGTCCCACCACCCTTAACTTTTTTGAGATCTTGCAAAATAAGATCATTCGCCGGCATATTACCAGGGCTCGGTGGTTTTGGCGGACAGCTGATCTCCGAAATGACCTCAATATCCCTAAACTAACCGATTTTATAGGCAAAATCTCCACGAAATTCTACGCTAACGTTGATAATCATTACAACCCAGAAATAATTGCTCTCCAACCCTACGATCATACTGACTCTCGCAACAAGCGGAGGCCTAGAGCCTCTCTCCTTTTGGCGGCCACTTAACATTCGTTAACTTACGGACCTGTATCTCTCACACTTCAGTTTCATGACTTTCCTGCGTGGTTTTACTGTGTTTCATTTACCTGATGTTTTCATGAGGGCCACTTCACCTTGACTTGTTTTACCTGAAGTCCAGCTAAAACTCCTTTTGAAAAATTGAAAACCAATTAAAAACTTGAAAATCAAAAACCAAATAAAAATTATAAAATTTGAAAATCAAATAAAAATCTTTAAAAGTGAAAAAAAAAAAAAAAAAAAGTTTAAAATTGAAAACTTATAAAATTTTCGTTCTGTTTTGTCTTGTTTTGTTTGTCTTGTTTGCTGGGTTGAACCTTTCATGTATTTGCTTCACCAACAGGTCTAATCTACGCGTTTAGGTCTTTTACCCTGCCATACCGGAGAGATTGACGCCTTCGGCGTCAGCGTTCTCCAAAAGTGTTAAACTTGTGTGGTAGGGGGAAAAAAGTTTTGTAGGGGGGGAAACCATCTTGGTTGCTGAAAAGTTTTTGTGTTTTGTCACTCACAGGGTTGTAATGAATGAGCAATATCTGATAAACAACAACTGGCTACAACTTGCCCATTTTTTTTTTATTTCAAGTGCTTTTTTTAAATACAATTTATGATATAACGATGGGATTTTTGAGAAAGTACGGTTTCTTTCAATGTCGCCCAGTGATTTGATTTTCATATTACTAGGCGACATTTTTCTTTCACTGGGCGACATAAGTGTCGCCCAGTCACTATGTTAAAAGATTCTCTGCGCCATTTATATGTATCGTTAGATGGAAGAATCATGTCTTTTGAAGAATTTAATAATTTTTGTTTTAATATTAAATGAAAATATGAAAAACATGGTAAAATAAAATTCACTCTAAAACAGTTTTAGAAAATAAATTGAGACCCTACATGTTTCATGCTTGCATTTTTTAGATGTTTAAAAATAAATTTCAACTATTTTTAACAAATTAAAAGTTTTGAAAAAATTATGGTTATAATTTATTCAAAAGTTATGATTCTTTTTCTCCTGTTTTTTACTATTTCATTCTGGATGCATAATGAGTCTATTTCACAAATTTTAGATTTTTCGAATAAAAATTAGAAAGTTGGGATTGAAGTAAAAAGTCCTCCCCTAATTGTTTTGAGCAGTGTATTTTAATTATTGACTAAGGAGGGTTTTTTCACGTTCAAGATTTACCCACACAAGAGGTAACAGACTTTTTATACTTGAGTACCTGTACAACCAGATAATTTTATAACGCCGAGATGTAAGGAATATATAATTTAATATAAGTATTATGACTAAGCGAATCCGTTATAAAAAAAGTACCAAAAGCATAGAAAGTATGTTAAGTTTCATAGCAAGTACTTTGGTTTGTACAGCGAAACCTTGATTTTAACCTAATGCAAGCAAAATGATTCTACTAAATTTAATGAATTAGTTAAAAAAAAAAAATGTTGAAGGGACTTAAGGAAATAGCTTCAACATTTGAAAGTGTGTTAAATTAAGTTTAAAAGATAAATCCTTTTCTTTTGTGAGCCCAAATGAAAAAAAAGATGTAAAAATTGTTCAATGCAATTTTAAATACTAACATTAGTTTTCAAGAAACACCAAAAACGTATAAACACTAATTATTCATCAAAAACTATTTAAATTTGTATAAAAAACTAATTTTTCATCAAAAATTTATTTATAATTCGTATAAAAATTACAAACATATTTATGTATTCAGACAATAACAGTACAACACTGTAACCGCTTGGAAATCGCTGATTTTGTAAACATTGTAGAAAATTATTATAAGTGGTGATATAATGCCAAATCTAGTACACCAGTTTGTCCAGTTTCTAAAGATACGACATCCCTGACTGTCGTATACGACAGTCGGAACCGATATGATTGGTTGCTATTTACCATCTTGGCGGATGGTTAGCAACGGCCATATTTATTATCGTATGTTAGTGCGTAATGAACCATGCTGTTGCTGACATGTTTTATTTTACGTTTTAAATTCTTTTCATGAAATCTCGAAGTAAATATGATATGATTTATTTCTGCAATTTCGTAGTCTTTGTACTATAGTTAATTTTTAGTCTTTGTTTTGGTCCTAAATTTGCCATGACTAAATTATTACTACTGTTTAATCTGGATTTAACTGTAGCAAAGTAAAATTGTTTATAAATCGGTGTTTGTACTTTTTATAAATGCACTAGGATAACTTGGTTTCTGACTTGATCGTTTTCGTTCCCTTGGTTTCTGTTTAATACTTCGGGGCACGCTTTTCAATATAGACTCAAATCAAACGTTTAGTTTCGAGAAATTATGTTTCAAATATTCGAGACATGTTGTACTCTTTTGGTTATTAGACTGGGAAAAATTTTGTATTTATAGAATATTCGATTCCATTTTGTTACATTTCTTATAAATATATTTTCAAGTATTCTTGTTAATACTGTATAAAATTCAAGAAAATAAAGGGGCGAGCATCATGCGATCCCCGGTAAAGCCGTGACGTCACCTGTGGCCGGTATGCCGTTCCTACAGTACTAATAACGGAAAATTAGTATCCACTAATTTGTAATTAGAGTCCACAAATATACAAATATCACTTCTGGATATGAATGAAATGCAGATTCATCATTGGATCTTGGATAAAAATGCCAAGTAATTCTTTATCGGAATTTACTCGTAATTCTATGTCACAGTCGTGCATATTTTTTAACCGTTTCTATTTTTTTCTTGAAAGTCTTTACTTGAAGTACCTTAAAAAAAGATTTTATATTATATAAAAAATAGTGATACAGCAAATGCCCAGTGGGCTGTGTTTTTATAAAATGGGCATTAAAACAGGAATTTGCTCAAATCATTCTGAAATACCCAAAATAAAGGCTATGTACAGATTATTTCAGTTTCACTTAAATTTTATTAATATTAAATCTTTTGTAAAGTTATAATTTTTTACACAATTTTTTTTTAGAATTAACTAACAAATAATATGTATGAAGTTAATGTAGAAGTTGAGTTACTTGGGCTCATTCAGTTTTTGAGACTAATTTTGTTCGAGTCAAGCATTTGCTACACAGAGTAATAGTTTGTGTTATTATATAAGCATTCATGCAAAATGGTAGAGAAGAGGACCTGGTAGGAATATTTTTTTACTTAAGGGAAGGAAGTTGCTGTTCGAATAAATATTGTTAGACACTAACTTATTCCATTAGACTAGAATAAATGATGTATTAAAGGTTATATATACATATAGATTTTTATCAATTATAAATAACCGGTCATGAATAGTACAAATAAGATAATATTTTGTTTAAGTTTTTGTCTGACAAAAAAAAATATTTCTCAGAAATTATAAAAAGCCCGGCCATTTGCCCCAAATTATAAATGCCTGAGCCTTTTATATCACTAATTAAAAATGAGATAAAGAAAGGCAGATGCTGTCCATAGTAGCAGCAGAGAGATTAAAAATCAGAAGGCGTGGTTCTAAAATTTCTGTTTCTTTCAATGTTTATTGAATTTTACAATTTAGTTACTATGGAATATTCCAAAACTTAATAACTTTAACACCATTAACAAATGTAGGAAGTTGGATGCAAAGATATAATTCAGATATATTTAATTTTTCCCATTCCTAGCTAAATTCCTACTTTTTCCTTTCCTAACTAAATTCGTCAGGTCTCTAAGAGTTACAATCTTGATCGTTTCTTTCATTACTTTATCTTGAACGAGCTTCTTATTTGCCTGAAGCTGTAAAAGAGATACAACTTCATTTTAAACAGTCTCAGGTAAGCGTCTTTGTTTTGGTAGCTGCATATATAACTGCTTCAATGTTTTGTGGTTGCTAGATATTTATGAAAATACTATAAAATATTATTTGACTTTGAATTCTTATAAAATATTTAACTAACATTCAGATACTGTTTGATGCCTACCAGACATCTATTTATAGTTCTAGAACTTAAAGTAATATTGCCACTTCTTCCAAATGCCCAAGACAAAGAAAATTCCAAGCAAACTGAAAACCCTGAAAAATAACTTGACAAATACACAAAATAATTAACAGGACTGAGTTGGTTTTTCATCATTATATATGACCGACACGGGCATGGCTATTTACTTTGTATGGAATTATATGGAGAGGAGACAATCTACGTTTTCCCCTATTCATGCATATCGGAGATCTGTTACAAAAAAATTTGGAACAAAAAACTAAAAATCCGAACCAGGGTGTAAAAATGGGGAGTGTGTAACTGAAGAAAATGGTTATAGTATAAACAAGAGAAGAATCTTCATTTTTAGCTATGAGCACTTAGCGGCATCTGGTGCCTTTTTAAAAAGAGCTTAAATGAATTCAATTTAAATACTAATTTAAAATAACAAATAAAATCTTCAGTGAACACTTTAAAATTCAGATAAAGAAAATATTCTAAAAATGCACAATATAATAAACAGAACTATTTAAAATAAATATCAAGACAATAAAATTGGTTATAAAAATATAACACGGTTAATTTTAAGTTGACGGTGCTTCTGTCGCCAAGGATTTGGCGCTTTTGTTGGAGCGATAAACAATTTTTTTTGGTGATGCGGCATTTTCTGGTGAAATACGTTCGTTGTGGAATCTTTGTTGTGGTAGGTGGCGCTGGTTATATTGAGCGGATGTTAGGCGCGTGGGATTTTTTTTGTTCTAATTAATTATTGTCCAATCGCTGGCGCTGGGATATTTCGCGGAATTTAGTTGCGCGGATGATATGCGCGTGAGATTTATTTGTATTCTATAAATTACTTTTTGTTCTATCGTCATTTCGTGAGGTTTCGTTTTTCGTTTGGCTTTTGAACATCGATTATATGGATGGTGCTTATTTAAATTCGGAATTTTTTGCAAAACTAATAAATTTATTTTTGATTTACTTTGTAAATTAAAAATTGCCCGGGCCCCAAACGAGTGTTTAGGCTTTCAATGGGCCCTACAGTACTGCCCCATGTAGGATACTGATGTTTTTTTAGAGAAAAAACATTGCCCGAGCCCCGAACGCGTGCGTACTGGATTCCACTCACTCTTGTAGCTCTAGTGCGACGACAATTTCAACTAAACTAAATTGCCCGTAGCCCAAACGCGTGCGTACTGGATAACCATTCCGTAGCTTAGTGCGACGATTTTTCAAACGATATTAAACTGGATTCTCATCGTGTAGCTCTAGTGCGAAAATTTTCAAAACAAAAACTAAACTGATTGCCAATCGTGTAACTCTAGTGCGACGAAAATTCAAACAAAACTAAACTGATTGCAAGTACTAGCCCATTGTGTAGAATAAAGTTTGTTTTTGTGTTGCCAAAGCAAACCAAACCACGAGTCCCGGTTTATTTTTGAAAGTAATAGGGTTACTCATCGCGTAAAGGATCTGGCAATGGGGAAAACACGCGAGTTTCGCCAAGTTGTTGCTGTTTTTTAGGCCAATCCCTTGGCGACAGAACACCGTCACTTATTATTACCCGTCTGGTTAGTATCACATTTATTTGTTTACAAGAGTATAATTTGAATACTCCAATTCAAGAATTGTGTTATTGTGATAGCTCAGGACAATGTTTCGAAAATGCTAAGTATCAGACAAACTTCAGCTCAAAAAAGTGTCAGTTGACCCTTTTGTTTTAGTGAAAGTGTGTGGAGAGAATACTTGGAAGCTCTATCTTGAATAAGTATTTGTTTTATATGCCTTGTGTAGCTCTAGTGCGACAATAATTCAAACTAAACTAAATCTGTTTCATATATGAAATTAAGATCAATGAAGTTTTTTTTAAACAAATTTCTTTTCTAAACTTAAATGATGCCACTTTTTCTGATCTCAATATTTTTTAAAACTTATTCTTTGAGTATTAAGTGAATTATGTATACATAGATTATCATTGTACAATCACTTCCACTTATAAAAAGTCTACAATTTCCAAACCAAAGGTTTTTGCCATTTTTATAGAGTCGTTCCCATAAGTGGCAAGCTCTATATCCTCACATTTTGATAAAATTATTCCATTCATAGATAGGATAACCATTGCTTGGAAATGTATTGAAGAATTTTTTCAGAAAATGTTTAAAAATCTATTAAAAATTGCTACAATTTTACAAGACTTTACTTGAGTGTTTAGTGCTTGATTTGTTCATTCTTTGGTTGGGCAGATTTCCTACTCTTGAAGTTTATACCTTGTGTGGTCAACGACCTTGAATTCATCTTTAAACCCACGAAACCATGGAATTTTTAAAAATATATTTCTGCTAATCATTTGATCTTTAATAAAAGTACCCATTTATAAAAGTTCTAATTTTTTTTTAAACTACTAAGTATGTATTAAAGGAAAAATGTAACCTATCGGAACATTTTTTAAAATCCTTTTTCAAATTCCAATTTGATTTCTAAAATATTAATCTCAGAGAACATTCAATTCGTACAAACAATTGATCAAAACAATCAATGGGGAAAATAACATATTTAAGAATCAGCGCCATTTGACCTTTGTAATTATAAATATGGAAAAAGACAATGGATATTTGTCTTTGAAATCTTCTACTTAATGTAGTGCTATATAAATTTAAAGTAATAAAATTGCAATTTGCAGAAAAACCATCATCGGTACAATCTTAAATTTGTCTTTATTGTTAAAATTCTGTAATGGCTTTGTTCTATCAACAGATTCATTAAAATTGTTTTCACATGTTTTTAAGAAAATAGGACTGATCTTTCAATTTAAGAGTTTGCTGCACAACCTTATGGAGATCTGTTATAGTGAGTAGTGACCCAATATATCATAATTACACTTTTGGGTAAATGTTCTTTGTTCGGAACCAAATCTAGTGCATTATTATTCAAGATGTATTTATCCAGTGCTGCTTTATCTTGTCTAAAATATGCCAATTTTACGAGTGCATATTTGAAATCAAACAGCTTCCTCTCTGGCCTTCAAAATACTACGCCCGTCGCCAATAGCCCTCCTGTAGCTCTAGTGCGACGATAATTCAAACCAACTAAAACTATCTGGCCTTCCTACATTTATAAGGATGTTAATGGTGGTTCGTTGCCTATTGCATTATGTCAAATACAGACTGGGCAACTCTAGTACCCAGTGTTGTTATACCTTGTAGATCGGATTAAATAGGATAAAATGTATGGTCCTATATTTAATGGCTAGAGCAGAATCTAAAAATTAACTGACAAGATAGTTACTGATTAAAAAAATAAATGCAGATAGCTATTGTTAACGCTAGGTGCAGTTGGGAGGGGGTAACCAAGATGTAATTGTTTTGGTTTCAACCACAGGGGAAATTTTCCCTTTAAGTAGGAATGACGTAACCCAGAACATAACCAATAGTGTCTGTGTAAAAAAAGTGCCATGCAGGAAGCTTTAAGGCAAACCTTAAATCACTTAACTCTGAGTCTCATCGGTCCCATACAAGGGGCTGGGGAGCCCAGTCGGTTAGGCATTCGCCTAGCATGCGAAAGGTCCCAGGTTCGGGCATCGCCAAATTAACTGCCGACTTATAAACAGCCTGTGCAGCCCAAAATGTCCGAATAATAACCCGTGTGGAGGGAGTGCACGTTAAATATCCTTCAGAGTCCTAATGCTGCATACAATGTTTTTTATGCATAGTTTATAGTCTTCATTCTGGATTTGTCTTTTCAAATCTGCCTTCGGAACTCCTTTGGCTGTTTTCTTTTTCTGTTGATAAGCTGTACATTTTAGTTAAGTTAGATTAATAAAATATATGATTTGAATGGATGCCATTTCATTTTGCCAACAACTTTTTTATTTTCTTCACTGAAAGCAAGGTGTGCTGTAAGATAAACTGAAATCACAATTTCATAACCTTTTTTTTATGGCCATTTTTATTTCCTCCGTCACCCATATGCCGATAATAGCCCTTTATTCATCACTATGATGACAGGTTTCTTGCTGTGGCAACTCGCAACACGTATGGAAAAGGGGGAAGGTTAACTTTTCTTTACTCTTTACATGCAGAACAGTGTGGGAAAGACCCCTGGGAGGCAACACCTTACATTTTATGATACCGAAATAATTATCTATTTCCTCAAAATCTTCCATTACAATCTTTGGGTGGCCAACCGGATACCTAAATCGAGATAATCAATTATGAGACCAAATTTTGCATTAGGGATAATGTAAGTGTTTAAATTATTGGTATGAAAAAAATAAATATTTACCTTGCATACTTGTTACACTATGGATACAAGCTTGTGAAGTCGATGTACTTGGCATTTCCTTGATATTGTAAACAAATAGCGTTAGTCCTGCCACCAAAAAACGCTTGCTGAGGGTTTAGTCGATCTTGGATATCATGCGTTTTTAGAAATTGTACGAGATTTTGGTCCGATTTTTTTTCCTTATAAAAGTTATGCTCCCATTTTTCGACCACTCTGCAGCCCAAGGCCCTCAATTTTTAAGACGTTTCTTCAGTTTTCTTAAACAAAACGTTCATCTTCAAACCGGAAACTGGATTCTCAACATCAGGATTGAAGCAGAACGAGCATCCGTGATAGAAACACCCCTATAAACGAGAAAGAAAAAATCAACTTAGCATTGAAAATGATAAAATAAATTGGCTTCTTCTCCAACAACCTACAATAACAAAATAAGTATTACAGGTAAAATATGATCTTACATGGGGATATTGATAAACAGTCCGCGTCGTTTCACAAAAACCGTCGACGGAAAAGCCACCTATCTTTATTTCACCGTTTCCATTTTTGGCCTGGCTGATAAAGAGGCCATTTTCATGGGCTACGTAATCTATCCATCGAATAGAATCAGCACTACTATTTGTGTTATTTACGTAGCCATGTTGTGGCATCATAGCAATTGTCCCATCTAGAATATGTTGTGATCTGTAACAGGCCATGCATGCTACAGCTATCGTTACATACCTAAAGCATACATGGTAAATTTTAATATTTTTTTTTATTTTATAAAAAATGAAAAATTATTGTAATATTACACAATATAAGAATGATTTACCGAAAAGGGTCCACTAAAGCTGTAGCCATAAACTCGCGCCAAAAATCCATACAACATTCCCTTAAAATTGTCATGTCCGAGCTGTAACAACACTGTATAAATAATGTTCTACAAAATAATAATACAAAAATACTAAATTAGAAACACAAAAATTACCTGCTGTAAAGTTGCATTTCCTCTTGGAAGTTGAAGGGCATCGATTGTCTTCCTTCGTACCATTGGTAGAATTTTGTCATCTCAGCGGGAGACATGGTGTCCGGGCTGAAGAAATGAGCATCAGGGAGAGCGCCAACATAGGCTTGATTTTCAGGCCTATTAAAAAGATGAGGGAAATACCCTTTGGCAATTTCTTCCTTGCCAAACGTCTTAGGTAGTTTAGACAAGCCCATTGGCAAAAAGTTAAAAGAATCGATAAATCGAATCTGCAATGGGGTTACTTCGACACTCATCAATTTACTCCCCTGACGAATGACCTTCGGCTCATACCTGTTTTCTAGGAGCCACTTCAGGTTGAATTGGCCGTAGAAACCTTTCAGGTTATGGGCTAGGATTGTGTACCCTTTATGCATTGAAACAAAGAAAAAGGTACATAAATCTTGGAGAGCCGTCGGTCCACTAAATACGCGACACTCACCATCTGCATACTGAACTTAAGCAAAGTTGACGTGATGATCTCCGCTGATCTGATCCGTTTCCAGATCGAAAAACATCAGCTTCTCACTTTGGGATTTGTGCTTTTTTTTATATATGAAACATAGATGGTCTAAACTGACGAATTGCTTGCAACCCTTGCATCTAGTCTTGCCACATTCATGTAAATCCATCGGACAGATCCTTCTATCTATTCTTCTATTGCATGGTAGATACAAGTAGATCTGAAAAAAAAAATCGTGTTGTAAAAAATTACTTGAAATAAAACAGATTTTATACAAATAAAAATGATTATAATTAGGTTTATCTCTTGAAAATATATATATATTAAAATTATAAAAAAATTACCTTATCACACATCCCTGATCTTTTATGTTTGTAGTAACATTCGTCTGTGGTTCGAAAATACGACGCCCGTCGCCAATAGCCCTCGTGTAGCTCTAGTGCGACGATAATTTAACTAAACTAAACAAAGTAACATTCATCAGATTGACACTTGCAGTTGCATTGAGCACATCGAAAAGGACAGTCTATTCTTGCAGTCCGCTTTCCTACAGATGTAGCAGAGTTCCTCGCACATGTGCGCTTCGACTCTTTTGTACGGCGAATTGCAATGCTCACAATAACAATCACTTCCATAAAACCCTTTGGGAGAGTTTATTAAATCAAAATGATTGTCATGTAGCCAAAGATTATTTTCCGGTTTCTCTCCGGGACCTTTATAGACGACCTGTAAAAAAGTATTTATAATAATACATTGAGTATAAGATTAGAATATTTTGAACGGTGTTAATATTTATATATTTACCTTTTGCATTTCAGCACTACATATAACAATAATCTGGACTTGTAGAAACCTCTCAAAAATCGCAACCTCTTCGAGACGACAAGGACCTTCAGGAATCCCAGTGTTTCTATGCAATAGCATTGCTCTCCTTTTTAGCAGGTTACAACTCCGTCTTTTAGGGTGGGCAACTCGGGATCTTCTTCAAGAATGGCCAGTCTTAATAGTATGGCCATGGCACAGCACAACTCAGAATCATCTTTAGAGATAGATGGTAATGACCGACCCTTTTTTGAATCGGTCTACTTCAGGGTTGACAACTCGTCTGTTTCTACCTGCACCTATAGGCCTTATGATCTTTATTACATTTATGAAGAATCCCTCATCAAGTGTGATAGTGTCCTTTGATTGGAGGTCCCTGGTGTTGCACGATAGAAGAACTTCCACAATCATGTCATCCACTCGTAGAAGGAATGTGGAAATTGGCCTGTCTAATTCGTTGGCTGTGAATATAAAACGTATTAGATCATTTGGTGACAGTCCCTCCATTTCTCTTTGCAGTAACAGCTCAAACAGACGTCGAACGTAGTCGGTGGTTTTCAGCGTAATTGCTCTATTTTCCCAATGGTATCCGGTCAGATTCCAACATGGCGAACAGGTTTATTTCATCGGCCGAATACTTATTGTTTGACCTTCTCGATTCTTCCACTATCCTAATTGCATCGTCAATCAATGTTTTTGTCCTACAAATTCTTATGAGATACATCCTAAAACTTGAGTATTATAAAAAGGTAATGAATTACTTACAGATAGGGGTTCATTAACAGGTAAGTTTGACCAAAATTCAGAGGATCGACTTGGGCCATCTAACTGAACGGCACCGTCTCCAACATGTTCAGGAAGGAAAAAAAAGGTAAAGAATTTTCCATGAAAATCTGTCATTTCCCCCATAAACTGAAACAAATACGCAAATACATTTAGCTACTATGAAGGTTATCCTCATGCAATGGAATATTGGCAATATATTTATATATTACAATTACTTACATCATCATCATATAGACATGCCTCCGAAACATCACCTAAAGGTAAATGAAAATCTGTCATTTCCCTAATAAACTGAAACAAATACGCAAATACATTTAGCTACTATGAAGGTTATCCTCATGCAATGGAATATTGGCAATATATTTATATATTACAAATACTTGCATATCATCATGTAGACATGCCTCCGAAACATCACCTAAAGGTTGTTATTCAAATATTATAGACGTCTCACTCCGCAGTTCATCGCATCATCGGACTAATATTAAGAACAAAATTAAAACAAATAGTAATAACTAATTTTAAGTTGCAATGGTACGCAACTTTAGAGGTTGGTTTAGAGTAAGTCTTTCAATACAAAAAAAACAATCAATAGCTCTGACTTCTCCGATTCCCCAGAAATGGAAATTGAGGCGGGACTCGAGGCACCACAACATCTGATGCCTCGAGAAAAATCGGTGACGAAACACCCACCGATAAACTTCCCTAAATGACCCGAATAGTCTCGTGGAATTGTCGTGGTTTCCGACACAATAAAGATGGTGTCAAGGCAATCATGGATAAATATGCACCTGATGTAGTCTGCCTGCAGGAAACATTCTTAAAACCAGGCGATATCACAAATTACCATCTTGTGAAATTTTAAGAAAAAACTACTCAGACTGTGGAAGGGCTTGCGCGGTGGTGGAGTTGCAATCGTGTATTCTAACCGAATGCCCACAAGTATTTTGAACATCAATACTACTCTCCAAGCCATTGCAATTCAAATTCAACTTTCCCACCTTGTAACCATCTGTTGCATATACTTACCACCAAACCATGTTGTTCATATAGGAGATTTGGAAAATGTAGTTCAGCAGCTCCCTGCCCCATTCTTTCTCATGGGTGATTTTAATGACCACCACCCAATGTGGGGCAGTAGTGACCATAACAGTCGAGGTTCAATAGTTGAACAGCTGATACACGGGCAAAATCTGTTTCTGCTAAATGACGGAAGTCCTACTCTGTTTCACCTGCCTTCAAGGACATTCCATGCTTTGGACCTTGCCATTTGCTTGCTGTCACTCTCTGGACTGGTCTTTTAAAATACGACGCCGCCCGTCGCCAATAGCCCTCGTGTAGCTCTAGTGCGACGATAATTGAAACTAACCTAACCTGGACTGGTCTTTCGGGGTTGAAGTGATCTGTATGACAGTGATCACTTTCCAATCATTTTAACATCGAGGAGCCCACCACCTCAACAAGAAAGACCCAAAAAAATTAAATTCAATAAAGCGAATTGGGATATTTTTACAACCCACGCTGAGTTGACGGACGACATTTTTGAAACGGGTGATATTGACTCGGCTGTTAATGTTATTACTGAAAAAATTTTGAATGCTGCAGGTATAGCTATTCCCATGATCCAAGGTAGACTTCCAAAATCTCCTAAACCTTGGTGGAACCACGACTGCTCACATGCTGAAAAACAAAAAAAGCGAGCTTGGGGTATTTTCCGTCGCTATCCTACTGAGGCAAATCTGATTGAATTTAAAAGGGCTGGGTCCCATGCCCGTAGGATACGACGTGAAAGCCAAATGTCATCTTGGCAGCAATACTTCAATTCCATCCGTGGTCACATAACATCAAAAACAGTTTGGAAGAAAGTAAAAAGAATTTGGGGTCATTACGCTGACTCACAGCCGCTTTCTATTTTAAAACACAATAATATTCTAATTACTTCCCAAAAAGATATTGCATATAAGCTCGGAGCAGCCTTTTCAGATGTCTCCAATGGTACCAACTACAATGCTGAATTTTTAAAGGTTAAACATCAAGAAGAGCTCAATACTTAATTTTGCATCTTTTCGGAATATAGGATACAATTGCAGTTTCACCATAAGAGAACTACAGAGTGCCCTAAAAAAATGCTATCCATCAGCCCCCGGTCACGACAAAATCCACAATGAATTGTTGAAACACAAATAGCAATGCCTACAAACCCTTCTAAAACTCTACAATAGAATATGGAATGAAAAGGTTTTCCCGACTTCCTGGCAAAGAGCAATCGTTATACCAATTGCCAAGCCAGGAAAGGACCCTCATGATGCCGGTAACTACCGTCCCATTGCACTGAAAAGTTGCCTGTGCAACTTGATGGAGCGGATAGTCAATGCGCCCCTTGTCTATTGCTTGGAAGAAAAAGGTCCCTTATCTCCGTTTCAGAGTGGTTTCCGACACCATAGAAGCACTCTAGACAATATCTTGCTTTTGGAAACCTCCACTCGTGAAGCTTTTGTTAGAAATCAGCACCTGGTCTCCGAATTTTTTGACATGGAGGAGGCTTATGATCGAACATGGAGGTACGGAATTCTGAAAGACCTTTACCATCTTGGTTTTCGTGGCAATTTACCAGTCTTCATCAGAATTTACTTAAGACCCGTGTATTTCAAGTTCGTGTTGGATCCACTCTGTCTCGAGACTTTTACCAACGAGAAGGTGTCCCTCAAGGCAGCGTCCTTAGCGTGATGTTGTTCATATTAAAGATCAATGGAATAGTCGAGCAGCTTCCGCCAGCTGTCAAAGGCACTTTGTTTGTGGATGACTTCCAGATCTCCTGTGCCTCGACCAACATGAGTACAGTGGAGAGACAGTTGCAGATTGCAATCCGCAAGATCACGGGTTGGACTAATAATAATGGTTTTGTTATATCTAACCAGAAAACAATCTGCATGCACTTCTGTCGGAAGCGTGAGCTTCATCCTGACCCGGAAATTATTTTAAATGGTGTGGCTTTGCCTGTAAGATCGGAGGCAAAATTTCTGGGTATTATTTATGACATGAAGCTCGACTTCTTGCTACACATTCAACATCTATGGCAGAAATGCAACAAGTCCCTGAATATATTAAAAGTACTATGTACAACAACTTATGGTGCTGACACAATATCCATGCTGAGGATTTACCACGCTTTGATACGGTCCAAGCTAGATTACGGTGTCACTGCCTATGGCTCTGCCAGAAAATCGGCTTTCAAGTATTTAGACACCATTCATCATCAGGGTCTAAGATTGGCTTCTGGGGCTTTTCGTACATCTCCTGTACAAAGCCTTTATGTTCTGTGCCAGGAGCTGTCGTTGCAAATCGTCGGGAAAAATTTTCATTATCTGCCTACTTCCCCTTCCCCCCAATATTAAAAATAACCATAATCACCCTTTATATCCTCAAATTTTAAATCCGAAATTCCAGCAATTTTTTTTTCAAATAAAAAGTCTTTCATTCCAACTTTTTCAATACGTATCAAAGAGCTCATAGGTAGTCTTGATTTTGATGATTTTAGGGTTTTTAATTATAACGACAACTTTTCACCTTGGGAAGAATCACCTGTACATATTTATAGTATCATTAACTTTAAAAAGTCATCAATTTCCAACTCTGCTTTTGTAAAATTTTTTAATAAGCAGCGCTTTTTTTAATTTTTCTCTTAAACCAGTGTTCACTGATGGTTTCAAGTCTCTCGCTCACGTTGGCTCTGCAGCAGTTTTTAGTGACATAACAATCGCAGAAACACTCAATCCTTCATGCTCGGTTTTTACTTCAGAAATATATTCAATTTATCTCGCCCTCCATCATATTGCAGATCAAACTGGCAGAAGATCATCCCATTTGTGTCATGTGTGATGTTTCATTGAGTGTTCATCATATACTAGTTGACTGTCCAGCATTCACACGGAGCAGGCTTAGACATTTTAACATCTTAAACCCATCTATCCATCAAATTTTATCTCATCCCCCACATCGTGCTTTGTTCTCCTTTTTAGTTGATATTGGATTTTATTCTTTGATTTAGTGTCAGTTTTTTAAATGTCATGTGCATATTTAAAGCACTATTTTAGCCTTTTATCAAAACCTAGTGGTTTATTTAGTTCTTAAAGGTTCTGTGTCATTTTTATGTTCCATTTTAATCTTTTAAAATTACCTAGTGTTTGGCGCAGTATGGCCTTAGATGCCCTTGTGCCATAAAACCTAAACATCCATCCATCTGTGATAAATTGTAGTGAGACTTCTCCGGTTCCTTCCACTGGGCTAGTGACTTCACCAATGGCGACTGCAACGTTGGTGTCCTTGAGAGGCTTGAAATTCTGCATCATGTTTCTGTCGCAACAAAAATGAGACGTTGTGGCTGTGTCGAACACCCAGTTCCTGGTTTCGGTCCTAGCACTTCCCGATGTGTTGGTAGTCAAAGCAGCGCCGCCCCCCTTAATTTGCCCGATGCCAAACTGGCTTGTGCACATTCAATCAATATAGTATGGCAAAAAGAATAGGGCCTCTTAACTGAAAATAAATTTCATAACCCCCATCCATTACCTGGCCATTTTTACCATCACCGAGCAGAAAACAGGAGGTAGTGCTGGCACGCCTCCTGATTGGGCAAACGAGACTCGCACATGTACATCTTCTGCTGGCAGAAGATCAGCCCGTATGTGTCATGTCCCGCTAAGTGTTCACCACATCTTAGTAGATTGTCCGGCTTTTACACTGAGCAGACTTAAATATTTTAACATTTTAAACCTGTCTATACATCACATTTTATCTCATCTTGGTGTTTTCTTTCGTGTAGCTCTAGTGCGACGATAATTCAAACCTAACCTAACCTAACCTTAGTGTTTTCTTTTTTAGTTGATATTGGCTTTTATTCTTTGATTTAGATCTGTTTTTAAATGTTATGTGTAAATAATATGAATAATTTGTTTCTTTAGAAAACCTGGTGTTTGGTTTAAATTTCTTATTGTTTTTAAATGTTGTTTGCTTTTATGAACCTTTTTATCCTTTTTAATTAGATTACCTAGTTTTTGGCGCAGTATGGCCTAAGATGCTCTTGCGCCATAAAACCCGAACATCCATCTCGATTTGTTGGCCTCAACTATGAGGCTGGTCTCTTGATGCATTCTGTGGTCTCCTCTTCTGTGGAGCTGGGTTTTTCTTGTTCATGTGTCTTTGTGGTTTGTTACATGAAGCTTGGGGCGGAGTGGTTCGTACTGTGCCGACTCTGTAGGCGACGACCTCTTGGTCTTAACTGCACTGCTTCAGGCGAGCTTCTTCAGCTTGGAGTTCTCGCAGGACTTTATCCGATCAAAGCCTTGTCAAAGACAGGATCAGATCCAGGCTCGTCATCAGCGTTAGCTTTGACCGGACTAGGCAAGGGCGGTTCTTCCTTACCCACTACTGCCCGTGCAGCCAAAAATGTCCGACGAATAATATCCCGTGTGGCGGGAGTACACGTTAAATATCCCTCAAAGTCCTAACGCTGCGTACGATGTCGCCCTTAACGGTTGCGTTGGGTGCCTATTCAGGTGTTGGCTCGTCACTTGACTGTGGTTCTAAAAAATACGATGCTCGTCGCCAATAGCCCTGGTGTAGCTCTAGTGCGACGATAATTCAAACCTAAACTAACCTTATCCACTACTATCTGCCACGAGCCTCTGTCCATCAGCACTATCTTTACGTCGTCTCCATAAGCCGTAATTGCTTGAATTCAGCTTCTCGATGTGAGGAGTCTCCATCTTGGAAAAGTGGATGGCAGTTGTGGATGGCCCCGCCGTCTCCTTGATCTTCTATATCAAAAACTTAGGATAAACTTACTGAAAAATTCTTCGGCTTATAACCTTGTTATAGGTTAACCAGGGGCATTACGAAATGTTCCTAAACTAACCTACACCTCAGAGTTTAAATATAAACTAAAAATCTACTGTGGGAAAAAGTAAGTGAAAAACTCCAAATTAATCATTGGAGACCAGTTTTAAAACAATCTAAAATACAACTTAATAGCGCTGGTCACTGAATGCTTATAAAGTGAAGTGAATGCACGCATTGTTTATGGAGGTGGAATTTGAAATTCACGCAGGTATAAGATGAAAACATCAACAAACGAAATCACTGATTAGGTGAAATATAAAACAGACAAAATACGCAACCAAATGCAGTAAGTTTAGCATTTAATTATTTAATAAGTGTATTTCCTAACAATGGCCCGCCTATTTATCACCAAGCAGAAAAATTTAACAACTACTAAAATCAAAGGTATTTTTCAAACTAATTGTTGAGTGACTTTTATATTAAAAAATTACATTTCAGCTTACTTAGCAATAAAACAACTCTTAAACTACAGTCTTAACAAAAAGGTCTCTGAAAGAGAAAACGTCACTTGACTGTGGTTCTAAAATATGACGCCCGTCGCCAATAGCCCTCGTGTAGCTCTAGTGCGACGATAATTCAAACTAAACTGAAAGAGGAAACACATAATCTACATGACACTTTACAATATGTGTGTTGCATGGTTGGGCATAAAGGAGCTTCTTTAAAACTGGGACTCAAACTAATATCATGCTCCAAAAGGCTCCGGTGATGACAGCTCCTCCGGAAGTTGAAGTCTTCCCGTACTCTGGCATTTACATTGGGCACGAGACAGAACGAAAGGGTGCTTGTAAGTTGCAGCACAACACCTCGGCGGGAATCATTAAAACCATCAACAAGCAGAGGGTCGGACATGAAAAAACACATATTAGAACAATAACAACAAATTTGCAATACAAAAATCTTATCTACCAATGATTTTAGACCAACTTTAGGTAAAGGTTTGGTGAATAAATCCGCTAAATTAGATATTTTATTAATAGATTTTCTAATACCAAATTTCTTAAATGAAATTTTACATCAATATGTTTCGTGCAATGATTTTCAATAGAAGATTTAGTGACATTAATTGCAGCATGGTTGTCACATAATAACCTATTTTCAAATTTCACATTATCACAGGACAAGTTTAGGGCAGAGGCCTAAACCGTCCAGGACGGCATCATGTCATTTTGTGCATTAGTGAGGGAGCGGGCTACATGAAAGATAAAACATGGTGGAGGTTAATGGCCGAAGGCATGGTGCAAAATTAACCCGAAACTTGTATGTATTATGAAGTATAATTATAAAAATTAACTACTCACACCTGAAGCACAAAATGATATGTCTGATAAAAGTATTTTGCCATTAGTTCTGACGAGAGTACTAAGCGTAAGAAGGAAGTTGCAATGGGCACATTTTAAAGCCAGAATTCGTCATCCGAGATGCGCCCTATCAATATGTTGTTGTTTGTTCACAGAATTAGGTCTCAATAGCAAACTAGCTCAGTGTAGCAAACTAGATTTTCAAAAGGTGACTTACACCATTATGCTGATTCCCAGCAGCTCATATATTGCTTAAAATTATGCTTTTACAATAGATTCAAGAGAACAACTGCATTTTTTAGAAATCAAATGTTTTTTTAAGAAGAAAATTACTAAAAAAAATATTAATTAAAAAAAAATCCACCAAAACTATCTTTTCTGATAAACTAATACTTTTTCGTTAGCCTATATATTTTTTCCTATTTAAATTTAAGGTTATAGAACAGTTACATTTTTGTTGTGTTATGCAAATTTTCATAATTGTTTAAATAATTAAAAAATATTTCTAACAATTTTTAATTAAGCTTTTCTAAGAATTGATTTTTTAAAGAAAAATAAATGTTTGTTTATTTTCTGATAAATACTTCCAAAATATTTATTCATGATTAACTGAACTGAAAAAAGGAAGACTTAAGGGTTCCGCTAAAACTGAGGATTTAAACTCAGTTTATGTTTTTGTCGGGCGAAACTAACCTGGGAAGAGAAAAATAAAATGAGGAAATGTGTATTCCATTAGTTTTGAGAAAGAGTACTAATTTTTTACATAGCTTCAAATGATTTTTTCCACTTAGTTTTTTCACCCTTGTGTATTAAAACTAGAATCTGGCAAAGGAAGCTCATTAACAAACAGATTAAAGCATTCAGATATTAAATGTTATTCAAGTTAACCATACAACAACAGCTATATACAACACAACTTGAATAGAATAAAAATCATATATAAACTTACTTCAGAAACAAATTTAATTCATCCTTCATAATGCTACTTAGCCGGGAGTGATCAGTTTCAGTGAGCATTAGCCCTTCCAGTAATGGAGCTAGAACTTGCGAGAATTGAGGAAGAGGCACAGGTACAAAACATTTTTTCTTCGATTTCTTGGCAAGAGGCATAACAATTTGTTCCTCTGTCGACTCTTCTTTTTGATCACTCTTCATTTCTTCGTCGTTGCAAATTATTTCGGGTGGCAAATTTTCTCTTGGAATAATAACATATCCCTCGGAAAAAAAAACTATTTTAAACAAATGTTTTTTAAAAAAAATAATTACAAACACTGTGTGGCTTTTTACTACTCTTATTGCATAAATGATTCACAAATAAAATAAATGTAAAACAGAATAAAGAACTATATTAACCTACAATTGATTCAACACATATTAATATCTAAGCTTGTACCTTTGTACAAGAAAACTATTACAAATACATAGCTTTGAAAAAAACCAGGCCTAATAATTGACAAATAGGGGAGAGTGGTAATGAATGAGACTGTAATTTCTCTAAATATACCTTTACCAAGTATCAAAACCTGCCTTAAAAGTTAACTGTTTGCTGTTTCAACAAAAAATAACTTAATTTAATTATATTCAATAAAACTTATCCAATTATGCAAAATAATGTTAATTAATAAAATATTTACTCATTTAGATAACTCATTTTAAATATTGATCCTATAGCTGCTAAAAATTTCTTTAATTTAAAAAATATAATTGGTATAGAACAATACAAATACAGATAAATACAACATTTCCTGGCTTATATTTATAAAAATGTAAGCCAAAAAAAGGTTTTATACTATTTATACAAAGGCCAGACATACTTTAAAATAAATTATCACTATGGAACATACTAGGAAGAATTGCATACATTTTTTCATTTACAACGTAATTCAAAAGTGGCCAAGGATTTAATAATTTGCTTACTTTAAAAGTGATGTATAGATTGGTAGTTTTCAGTAATATTGCATTTAGATGCTTACAATACTTTTCTGCGGCAAGAATGTTACAGTAGAAGTACAATTCTTTTTTAAATAGAATTATATTAATAATTCTCGAAAAAGATTTATCAGAAATCATGTTTCCAGAAAGAATAACTTCATTTTTAGAAAATGATACCGAATTGTATTCCAATTTTTTAAGCAATACACAACTCTTTTTTTTATGTCATTTACAGTGATATCATCACCATTAACGTAGCATGTCTCAATAGTTGCATCTTCTTTCCGTGAATGGGAAAATTGGAATTTAGGGGAAAAAATTTCCTCTCGGACTATACCTGAGCTTTCCCAAAAGTTGGTAGCAAAATGTAGCTGAAAATATTCGCTGAGTGAAAATGGCAGGTTTTTGAAATTAAAAAATTTCTTATTTTTAGCAATTGCATTTTTAGCCTCCATTCTCATGGTCCAGTGATGCCTTGCTGGGCCATGCTGCCTGATCTGTTCTGGCAAGTGCACCATCATGTGCATCTTAGGGATTATGTTTTCGGCACCATAACAATCGATGAATGATTGTTGATGGGACGCTATTAAGTGCTCTAATTTTTGAAGCATGTCAACATGTAGAGCCGGAGATAATACATATTGCACTATCTGTACCATCATTACAAAACAAAGCAAAGAATCTGGTACTTCAGTTTCAAAACAATCTTTCAAAATAAATGGGAGATGAAGAATCAAATTCAAACAAGCACTACTAGAAGCAGTGACCTGCATGTTTGTCTCAAATGCTCTAGGATATAAACTTTTGCTTACTGAATTGTGAAACTTAAAATTGGCAATAAGCTCATTCAATTCCTTTCTAGTGAAATAGCCATCAGTAATGCAGGATTTAAGAAACAATGTTGTTTCCTTAGGAGCAACACCTTCTAAAAAAATATGCATTGGGTCATACAGCAAGTCTTTGGTCAACGAAAAATAATTAAGCTCAAAAAGAACAGAGCGAGAATTTAAGCCAAATTCCTTTGACAGATTTTCCCTGTCAGCTTTGTTAGCTGCATTATTCAGACGGGCCAATTGTCTCTTAATTTCTGTGTCGGTCCTCAAGATGCAGGATGAATGGTGAAATGTGGTACCATACTCTTGTGAGGAAATTTTGCATGTCCGACATGGCTGCTTCACAACATTGGAAAATCCCTCTTTAAAACCACCTATGTTATGACACGCTAGTGAATCACCAGTATATAAGAGGCAGCCATGGAACTTGGACAATCCATTTGGTGTCATAAAAGTTAAACCATCATCGCCCAGTTCATTAATGGTGTTAAAAAACTCGTTTAACAGCAATGCCTTTGCCATAGATGTTTTAACGGAACTTGCCTTGGCTACTGCTAAAAGGTGAATGTGTACAAGTTGGCTTCTCAGGTACAAGGGGATATTCAAAAATGTTATATAGAACATTGTCATCTTCCCTCTATTGGAACGCTTTATCCCCAAAGCATTGGCAAGCTCTATATCATCATGATATAGCATTATAATTATGGTATTTGTGGGGTGTTTGAGAAGCACCGGGCTGGTATGTGACTGGTATCTGACCCCACTAAAGAAATCAACAAGCACACCATTTTCAACTTCCTCTGAATATGGTTTACAAAAATATTGATGATATTCTGCACTCTTCATCAGATTTTTAAGTAGTTCTTTAAGAGAAATGAAATACCCTTTAGAGGTACCCAGCAAACACTCTTTTTGGCTTAACAAAAAGACCTTTTTGTGCAAATAACTGCTTTCTTGAATAATTGTATGACAGTTCGTGTAGGGAAGCATTAGAGTCGTAAATGTGTAACACATCTTGAACTTGGGACACAACAGCATCAATTAGAGTTTTAGATGCCCTGTGTTTACCTTCCAGTTTTGTCATTAGGTCAACAGGGGTCGAAGCATCTTTCTCACAAATAATCTGATCTGTTAGTTCTAACTGTTCCCCTGACCTTATAGTTTCAAATTCAACATTTGCAGATTTAATGTGGCAAGTTTTGAAATGTTGTTTATATGAGTCTTTATAGAATACAAATTTGTGTGGCAGTGTTGACATTGGAGAAAATACTTTCCTCCATGAAATTTAACATGCCAATTAAATGAACTAAAGTTAGTAGTTTCAAATTGACATGGAGTGCATTTATGTGTTTTTATTACCTCCGAATCGCATGCGATGTTGATACTAGCAGAAGTGGAAGCTGAAGTATTCTGAATGTTTGACGAAACAGAGGATAACAGAGGACCATCTGATGCAGATGCTTTCGAAGCTTCAGTAGAAGTGGGAAGAGCAACTGCAAAATAAATAATAATAATCTAAGCTGGTTTTACAAAACAAGGTCTCAAGAGATAATGCATATATCAAATCAATAATATTTATATTCTATAATAAATTGTAATTAAATTATTTTATTAACTACCACGAATACAAACAATTTAAATGCATACCAAACTTCAAGACAAAATTTACTGTGTGGATTTTTAAAAGGATATAGAAATAAATATACTGGTTTGATCTGTTAAACTCATAAAGCCTGAATATTAAATACATATACAATATTACATTACGGAAAAGTGCATTCAAATTAATATTTTTAGAGAGGAGGGTACTTCCTAACAAACATTGGATCGGATCATATCCAGACATTTGGCATATATTTTGGTACAGCACTAAAATACTGTTTGGCGTGGTGAGGAATTCAGACCTGTCGCCAAATGGCGAAAACATCCAGAAATGGCAACCCTTTCTTTAACATCTTGCGTAAACTTCTATTGGCTATTTTTAGCAACCCTGAAGGCAAAAGGCGCCAGATAAACATCCAGAATTGAGCCAATGTTCTAAGATTGTCTAATTAATACAAAAAAATAAAAAAAAAATATTATTTACAACACAGACATTTTGTAAATAAATTCCACCACACTTAAGAACTATTTATATATTTTTTTACGTTTGCCCTGAAAAAATTGTTTCCACCCTACAAGTCTACATCAAATTCAGGGACTTTTAACCCAAAACGTATTTTAGACACATTTATAATGAATATAACAATATAAGAAACTTGTATACATAACTGCTTTAAAAGCGGAAATAAGCTTTCGCCTTTTGATAGGCTTCAAATCAACGAGGTCTTCTTCCTCAACAAAACGAAGACCATTTAAAGATTCTACTCCTGCTGCTTCGAGAAGCCTTGTGACATTTTTCACATCATCTTTCTCATTGAGCTGAGATTTTATAATGGTTCTCAATTCTGTGATAAAATCCGGGGGCATTTTGAATTTGATTAAAAAGTTAGCAACACGCAACACGAGCAATGTCTGATGCGACAACGAAGAAGAAACGAAGTTTACATCAACAATCTTTTGTATGAATGCGCGTACTCTTACGTACCACTGAAATAAAAACTTTCTCCAAATGAGAGGCACAGAAGAGCGCGAAATTCTTTCTGGGCCTTTCATATTGATTCTTTCATCTTGGTGCCTTTCATTTTCGTTTGTGCCTCTCATACGGGAAAATGAGAGGCACTACCTCGCAAATGAGCATTCCTTTTTTAAGAGTGTAGAGGAAGGGAAAGTTTGGCATCGACGTCTTGGCCAGGCCTCGGTCAAAGTGCAAGGTATAATGAATCTCCCTATAGCACGCGACTTTTGCGAAACGTTCTGCAAAGCAAAGCGCCGTACCCATGGGCAAAGGCCCCCGACAAAGGGAAACAACACCCTGGAAGACTGTGCACACGGATCTGTGCGGCCCAATCACTCCGGAGACCCCTACAGGTTCTAAGTACTTTATCACCTTCACGGATGATTACAGTTGTTTCACGGAAGTTAGACTCCTGCGCACAAAATCCGAAACTGCCAAGGAACTCATCTTCTTTCTCAAATCACACCCGACAGTGAAGAAAGTCAGATGTGACAACGCCAAGGAGTATTTTACAGAAGAAGTAAAATAATATGCCAGGAACAATGGAATTACCATGGACCCTTCCCCACCTTATAAGCTTTAAACGCTTTTATTAGAAAAACCTTGTATTTGAATTAGATGTTTCTTAGTTTTTAAATGTTTTGTGTTGCTTTTATGGACATTTCTAACCTCTTAATTAGATTACCTTAAATTTGCCGCAGTATGGCCTTAGATGCCCTTACGCCATAAAACCCAAACATCCAGCCATCCACCTTATAAGCCAGCTTTGAACGGGACAGCTGAAATGGTTAACAGAGTCTTGATAGAAAAAGCGAGAGCTCTGATCATGGATGCAAAACTTCCGAAAACCTATTGGGGATATGCAGTCCAAACGGCAGCTTTTCTCAAAAATCGGATCCAAAGTACAGCAATTAAAAACTCAACTTCGTATGAAATGTTGAACAGAAGAAAAGCTGATACCTCCGTCCTGAGAATTTTTGGCTCAGAAGCACAGGTATTGTTCCCGAAGCAACTACGAAAGAAATTCGACAGCTGCACCAAGAAGATGATCTTCATCGGTTACTCTTCAATGGGTTATCGACTGTTGGACAAATCAACTAACCGTATAACAGTGAGCCGAGACGTAAAATTCCATGAAGAAAACGAACCCGTCTTCCATCCATTCTACGTTCCCTCTCAAAACATCGTCCCAAGTGAAAGTGATAGTGAAACAGGTCATCAATCAACTGATACCCCCGAGGCAACAGCTGGTCCCATCATCCCGTCAGCGAGAAGAGACACGCAAACCTGTAATCAAGTTTCCCTTCCCGGAAGTGTACACAGCAATGACGTCGGACGAAACTTTCTCCTACGCGGACTTATGCAAGATGCCCCAACAAGAACAGGTTCCCTGTAGAAAGGCGATGCAGGACGAGATCAATGCCATGGAAGAATATAAAGTATGGAATTTACAGTTTCCACCTCCCAACGTGAAACCTATCTCTTGTAAATGGATTTACTAGAAGAAAAGAGATAATGACTTATGACATTTTAGGGGGCTAAGTAAGCCTAGCACTGCGACCAGAGGTCTATTGTACTGTCCCCTGGAAATAAGTAAAAATCCCTTCCTCTTTAAGAAAAGAGGCCTGTAGCTGAAGCCAAATTCAGCAAGGACCGAATGGGAATGTCATGAGGCTCCCAGGGTTCAAGTAAATGACGACCAAGGTGTTCAAACCTATAAGCAGAGAAATTTTCACACTCGCAAAGAATATGAGCAGCAGTTTCTTCCTTGAATCTACAGCCCCTGCATAAAGGATCATCAGAAACCCTCATAATGGAAAGATGCCTTCTGAGAGTACAATGGCCCGTAAGAAGGCCAACAGCTTTACGAATGCCATTGCGATTTAGCCCAAGTAGCTCCTTGTGGCGAGAGCTAGGACAGCCTGAATTAAGCTCTCTCGCCTGTCTTTGATTAGTAGAGTTGTACCACTCGTTGTACTGTATGTCTCTGAAAACAGAATAGACATTACCTCTTAAACTCTCAGAGGAGATGCCCAGGGCTGGTTCTGGACCAGTAAAGGGGGTGTTGGAACCTAATCTGGCCAACTCATCAGCCATATCATTGCCCTGTATCCCTGAGTGTCCAGGGACCCATGATAAGGTAACAGTTAGAAGATGCTAGGCTGCAGAGTTTACTGTAGCATTCCCAAACAAGAGGTGAAGTGTAGTTGGGCTTAAGCAGAGCTAGTAGTGCGGCTTGACTATCAGAACAAATAAAAATCGTCTTATTGTGATAGTCTCTGTGCAAGCAAACATAGCAGCACATAAGGATGGTAAAAATTTCAGCTTTAAAAACTGTAGAATAGCCACCAAGAGGAAAAGACAGTTTTGTTTTGTCTAAAGGGCAACACACTCCAGCACCAGTAGAGTTTCCCATTTTTGAACCATCTGTGTACCAAACAACACAGTTGTCACCACAATAGAGGTCATTATGCCAAACATAACGCGATGGAAAACGGACATTAAAAGGCTTATGAAAACCAAATTTGACCAGCATGGAATCACAGGGCATACTGAGAGAGTGATGCTCCATGATTTTATTCTTCAAAGAACCCCAGGAAAGATGTAAGGAGTAGTCTTTCCATAGACCAATATTCTTTAGCCTCCTTACTCAAATAATAGCCTCTGCCTCAATTCGCATATGCAAAGGAAACAGTCCCAGTAGTAACTCCAAGGTGGTTGCAGAAGGAGTAGTTCTGAGGCAACCCAAAATTGAAACACAAACCATCCTTTGGATTTTTGCGAGATTCTGCTGGCAGACCAGAGATTTAGTTCTTGACCACCATACGACAGAGCCGTAGGTGATAATAGGGCAGATAATCATAGAGTAGATCCAATGGATAACCTTAGGTTTAAGGCTCCATGTTCTCCCAATAGCATTTCTGCAGCTCCAGAAAACTCTTTTGGCTTTACCAATGCAAAAATCGGCTTGTCTAGACCAATTTAGTTTTTTGTCGAAAATGATGCCCAAGAACTTCACTTCGTCGGAACAAGTGAGGGCCTGGCCAAAGAACTTGATATTGACAACAGGAATAGTTGTCTTTCTAGTGAAAACCACCATATTGGTCTTTTGTGGATTAACAGAAAGCCCTTCACGGTTACACCAAGCTTCAATATCACGAAGAGCCTTGTTCGTAATATCACAAAGAGTGTTAATGAATTTGCCCCTCGCAACAATCACGACATCATCTGCATAACCAATACAGGAAACACCAGAATGGGCAAAGATATCTAATAGAGAGTCAACCACCAGGCACCACAAAATGGGGGACAGAACTCCGCCTTGTGGACATCCTGCCACAGTCTGTACAGTCAGGCTGTCACCAAGTAGTGAGGCACTAACAAGCCTTGACGAAAGAAGATTATAAATCCATTTGACAATGACTTTATTGACACCTCTGAGCTCAAGAGCACGAATGATAGAATCAGTGGGAACATTGTCAAAGGCTCCTTCAATATCGAGAAAAACAGCAATGGCTGTCTCTTTGGCATAAATATTCTTCTCCAAGATGGAGAGGTTATACAGAGCCGTATCAGTGGATTTACCTAGTTGATAAGCGTGCTGGGAAGCAGACAGGGGGAACTCTGATAGAACAGATTCTCTGATATATTTATCAATGAGTTTTTCGAGAGTCTTAAGAAAGAAAGACGCAAGACTAATGGGTCTGAAAGACTTAGCCTCATAGTAATTGTCTTTCCCGATTTTTGGGATGAAAATTACTTTTGTCTGTTTCCAGGCAGAAGGGACATGCTCATAAGCAATGCAGGCCCTATAAATTTTGCAAAGAATAGGCACCAGTATAGAAATCCCCTTTATGAGAAGGGCCGGGAAGATCCCATCCACACCAGGGGATTTAAAAGGACTATGTGAGCTGATGGCCCACTTGACTTTGTCAGGAGTGACAATCGTTTTTGCTGTAACCCAGTTGGTTTTGTTGCACGGGGGAACATTACGAGTTACAGCGATGTCAGCTTCTCTAGAGCCTGGAAAGTGAACTCTGAACATTTCATTCAGGATCTCCTTACCAGAGCAGGCGAACTTACCATTAGGGAGCTTGACCGTGTTAAGACCGCAGTTCTTATCTTTGGTCATAATTTTGACAATTTTAGATGTTGCAGGAACATCCTCAATGCTATCACAATAGGATTGCCAGGACTTTAGTTTGGCAGTTCTAACTGCCTTGTTATAGTCTGTGAGGGCAGAGCGATAATCAGACCACTTACCTTTCTTTTTGGTTTTGTTAAAAAGCCTTCTACATTTGCATCTTAAAGAAGAAAGTTCTTTACTCCACCAAGGAACTACTTTACGCGTGGATACGCGAGAAATTGCGCAGTTTTGATGATAAGATAGAAGAATGGCATGCTGCAGTTTGTCGACTGCCATATCTACATCAACAGAAGAGGAGAGCTTACCAGGCAGGCCAGATGCTTCTGACTCCAACTGCTGTATGTAGGAATCCCAGTTGGTGTTTTTTGGGTTCCTACCCTCAGTTAGGATCCGCGAAGGACCTAAAACTGAAAACATAATTAGTTTGTGATCGGACAAAGTGATTTCGTCTGAAACTTTCCAATTATGAACATGATCTGAGCAAATATTGTTGCACAAAGTGATATCAATGACCTTTCTACGATTAGTAGTAACAAAAGTAGGTTCACTGCCAACATTGAGAATAGTAAGGTTAAAACTGAGTATATGTTCAATTAGAGCCTCACCCCGTTTGTTGCAGTCACTGCTGCCCCAGAGGATGTGATGCGAGTTTGCATCAAAACCAAGAATGATTTTTGTTGATTTGCAGCACAATGCTCTAAAATAGCAATGATAGTATCAGAGAGCGGATTGGGTTCCTTGTAGGGGACGTAAGCAGAGAGCAAAATCATCCCATCCCTAGAGCCCTGAGAGGTGTTGTAGAGTACCTTGATGGCAACACAATCACCAGTGAGATAGTCAACTAAGTTGATTGCATTAACCTTAGAGTTTACAAGAATGCAACTTCTGGGTCTTACGCAGTTTCTATCATAGAAGGTATTAAAACCTTTAATTCCTAAACCCATAATTTTACAATTACGGATCCAAGGTTCTTGCAAAAAGTGCTATGTCAAATGCACCGGTAGCCAGCTTCTTGCTAAGAATGGCAGAAGCAGACCTACTATGGTGTAAGTTAATTTGACAAATGTTAATGTCAATACTTATTGTGCAAAATGAAAAGTCAGAGGAGCTAAGATGCTCCTTCATCCTCTTCTATTAGGAAGTGCTCGTCGCCCTGAGAAGAGGGTGAAGCTTGAATAGTAGAACCGTCAGACAGAGTATGTGTCAAAGTTAAGTGCTTCAAAAGCGTCGGACACTGAGGTATTGTCCTCCAAAACAGATGAGGGAGAACTCACTTGAGTGTCAGCTACAACTTTCACAGAGGTATTTTCCTCCACAACAGAAACAGATTGTATACTAACCTGAGTGGGTGGAGGTTGATCCTCGGTAGGCAGACTCTCCATTTCCTCGGGAGGATCGGGTGCCTGGTCTACCTCAGATGGAGTTTCTTTAGAAGGGGGATTGGGGTTGGAGAGGATTTTGAAGACCCCCTCTGTCCAGTCCCGTATAAGCAGCATAGTCAGCGGCTTTGATGGCTTCAGCGGACTCGAAGCTAACCTCGAAGATCCAGCGTATGGAGAGTGGTTCAACATATCTGTTAAGAACGCGAAACTCCAACGCCTTCAAGTCTGGGTTAAAGCGGTCCATCCGCTTTAGCAGGTCACGACCCTCGACCGTGAAAACATCCTTGGTTCTGAACGCCACCTTGACCGGCTTGGGCAAGTCGTCGGCGCTGATGACTTTGGGAGTGAGGCCGGGGAAGATAAGTTGGTTACTATTGAACCTCGTCTGCACCCACTCCGCCGTCGTAGTGTCATCACACTGTATGACAAGGGCTCCTGCATTGATTGCAGAACCCTGTATCTTGGGCAAGGGGTACCCTTCCTTGCTTTGGTCGATCTGATGCAGAATATACATCTGAATCACATCAGCATCTGCCTTCCTGATCTTGTCAGTTGGGAAAGCGTCCTTGATGATGGCCAACTGGTTCTAAAATACGAAGCCCGTCGCCAATAGCCCTCGTGTAGCTCTAGTGCGACGATAATTGAAACTAAACTAAACTTTTACAGCTCGACTAGTGGCTTGTGGATTTGAACAACGTCCAAACATCGATTACTTCGCCACTTATGCCCCAGTGATTTGATATCCAGCCTTAAGACTGATTTTAGTGCTAATATTGTTGGAATCTTTGTACGCTTTTTCCTAGACTGCAAGACGGCCTTCCTTAATGGCGAGATGAAAGAAACACTCTACATGCACCAACCTGACGGCTTCGACGATGGAACTTCGAGATTGTGCCTGTTGAAGAAATGTATTTATGGACTTAAACAAGCTCCTAAGAACTGGTTCACCAAGTTCTCGGTATTCATGAATGAAATTGGATTTGAATCTTTGGAGACAGATCCGTACATCTTTCATCGGTCGGTGAGCTTGAATAACATTATTTACATAGCTTTATTTGTTGACGATATTCTTGTATGTGGAAATTCAATCTTAGAAGTTGATGAGATTATAAAATTAATGTCCGAGAAATTTAAAATGTCAAAAACAGGTCCTTTAGTTGAATTTTTAGGAATAAATATCAATTATAATGATAACTATCTTAAGTATAGATCTAGAATCTTACATTTTAAAATTGCTTAAAAAATATGAAATGTCTGATTACAAACCCTTCTCTTTGCCACTACAACCTAAATCGACTGCAGCAGATTTTATTGACAGTCCTCCTTTCTCAGGAGAGTACAGGGAATTAATAGGCTCGCTACTTTATTTGTCTCAAGTTTGTAGACTCGACTTAAGCAATTTATAGCAAAAGATATATCAACTTCAAGAAGCGCCTACCCAAGCTAGTTGGACAGCATTAATAGGTATACTCAGGTATTTAAAGGCAACCTCTAACTGGAAACTCAACTATTGCTAAAAGAATAGTACAATAATGAATTGACCTTGCATGTCGACTCAGATTTTGCAGCCGACGAACGAGATAGGAAGTCAGCGAGCGGATATTTCATAAAATATTGTAACTTTCCAATAATGTGGAATTGCACAAAACAAAGAGTTGTATCTTTATCCCCCACAGAAGCAGAGGTAATTGCATTAAGCAAGGGTCTGCAAGACCTAATTTGGATTAAAAAGTTAACAGAAGAATTAACTATATTTGAGGATAACATGTCATGCATAAAATTTATAACCAACGAAAATAACAAGGGCAGACTAAAACATCTAGACATAAAAATCAAATGCATTAGAGAGGAAATTATTAACAAAAACATTTATGTGAAATATGTACCAACAGAATATCAGATTGCAGACATTCTAACCAAGGCACTGGCTAGAGTCAAATTTTATGAACTTTCAAACTTAATCGGCATTTTTGCAAAATGATATAATTTCGTAATTTGGTTGTGGAGAAGAACATATCTTTATGTATACTTTTAAATTTTAATGTCTGGAAATTTTAAAAACCATGTGATTAAGGGGTGGTGTTGAAACTAACTATCCCGGACTTTCCTTGTAATCACATATTTCGACATTTAAACCTTTTAGGTCGTGGGAAGACCTCATTCCCAGACATCTTCTTCTCTTATACATCCGTTTTAAACTTCTAGAAATATCATATAATGTTGTAACACTGTCAATGCTCTATCATATTATGACGATACATTCAAGGAAGTATCCTTGAATGTATCGTATATATACCAGAACCTTTCCCATGTAAACTTAGACCTTTAGCTACAATAAATGCTATCCTTTCGACCCACTGCCTCTGTCTCATTCAGCCGTTCCAACAGGCATTTCACCATCTGGTAGAATATCTTGTATATCCGACCTGTTTGGTGGCGCAATTTCCGATAAAGAAATTTTCAAGAGATCAGTGTTGCCAAAGGTTTTAGAAAAGGGAGATGTTGTCCTCGCAGACAAAGGGTTTAAAATTGAAGAAGAATTAAATGAAATCGGAGTTGGATTAATGCAGCCTCTGTTTCTCCAAAATAAAATCCAGTTTACTGAGAGAGTTGAGAACAAAGTGGTGTCAAATTTGCGTGTTCATGTTGAGAGGGCAATATCCAGGATCAAGAATTTCAAGTATTTAATTTTGAGGGTTCTATATCGTACAATTCCCTCCACAACCTTAATGAAGTGTTTTACATTGCGGCATTTCTCACAAATTTCAACAGGCCTTTGATTACAGTTAAGGCACCAAAGTTGGTATTGATACTGATGAAGAGGAACTAGAATATGGTGAGGGTTTTGTTTTGAATTTCTTTTTCTCTTTCTTGTATATTTTGTACATATTTCAATGACGTTTATTTTATGAATGTTTATTTTATTTTGCAGATGCTTTGGGCAGTTTCAGCAGAAGTCGTCTGCTGTAATTTTTTTTTGGCCAATGAAGGTGGTAAGGGTGTAAATTCTTACCATTGGAGGCTAGGGGTGCGAAGCAGATCCACCTTCACGTGGTGCACTCTGTTTCTACTAAGAGATCTGCAAGAAGTAAATGGCTACCTACACTTGTGGTTATAAAGGAATTGTCCCAATGGCCGACCTTCAGTGACTGCCTCAAATGAGCTTTCATTTGGGTCCGGCTTTTAGGATTCATCCTTGTAAAATTGGTTAGTTATCTATAAGTAAAGATCCACAAGATATTTAGCAATTATTTTTAATTAATTATTGCTACAATAGTTAAATCCTTTATGCACCGAATTAAGTTTTGATTTTAATTATTTGTCTTTGAATGTTTTAATGTTAGCTATTACAATTAGAATGTAAAACTGTAAAAATAGTTGGAACATAAAGTGCAATTTTTTTCCCTCCTTTCTACTTACAATTACTAAATTACGCTGACTAACAATTATATTTTATTGTATGAATGCTTCACCTTTTTAGTCTTCAATGTGCTAAAACCACATACTGCATTAATAAAAGCCCACAACCATCTATTTTCCCTCACACAAACAATGAAAAACAAAACAGCCTTTTAAGTGGTACTTATAGATCCGTCAGAAAATCACAAGTTGGTGCAGGGCAACTTAAGGAGAAGGATGAATTTACTTAATCTTGAGGTGTTATTGCCAAATTCCTCAAGGAAGGTAGAGTACCTACCCTTAACACATAACCATCTTAATAATTATTATGAAATGAATGGTATCCAAATTGACCACCAAGAATTTAAATATTAAGGTTAGTAAATTGCGTTGTAGAACATAGTGAACTGATAGTTGGAATTAGTTAATATCTAATTAATAATTAGTTACCGCAACCCGGAATGATGGACCAATTATTTGTATAATTGTTTATTCGCACAAGACATATTACATTACTATGCTAGTAAATATAAATAATTGTATATATATATATGAAGGGTCGAGTCCAGATGGAGGGGAAGAATAGGAATAAACACTTACTCAATTTCCAGATCATCTCGGCGGAATCTACTACCAAATTATAATTTAACTAGATTACTTAAATTAAATACCCTATCATGAGGGTAATATTTTAGGAATTAACTTAGTAGAATCTCTATATAAATTACATGAAGTTAGATTTAAAATGGATTTTGGAGGGTAAATTAGCTCCATTTATTAGTTGGATCGACTTGAAGTCAAAATTCAGAATGATCTTATTTTTCCTACTCTCTCGCTGACCCCTCGTCAGATATCTTTTGATCCGCCTACTTTTTAAAATTTTATCCTGCCCCCAAGGATCCTTAACCACTGAGGTTCAATTTCATCCCCAAACTTCCTTCACCCCTTTTTTTGATTGGAACGAGGGTGGCAGAAGACATCCGATACAATTCTAAGCGATTGGCCCGTCGGCTCTTTTGACCGGTCAACACCCGACCTTATTCCTGGGAAGTAAACAGGATGTTTTTCGTAACTCGAAAATACCAGCACAAAAAGGCTTCTCGGCCCGTGCCAATTCCATTATACTATAACGTCAGGTCTGCTGTACCCTCAAAGACCTCCCGCCAGACTTATGACCATTGTCCATAATGGCCCGACGCGCCTCTATACATTAAGTTGACCCTGGCTGAGTCAAGGTGAAATGTAGGTTATCGCATATCGACCTACCGCTTGCTATACCGCAATTAATCCCTTGTATTATCTAATTTCCACTCAAGAATCCTCACTCCAGTTTAGGGAAAAAAAATTGTTAAATTTTTTTTTTAATACTCCGGTTTTGTTTGCTTTTTTTCCAACTCAGTTGCTAGAAGGTATTATTAAATCTCCCCTCCGGACTCTACAACCCAATGCATTATTGAATTAGTACATAACTGTAATCATGCTTGACAATTTACAGTGTATAATCCCTCGGATACATTGTACTAAGGGCACCAATTGGCAATACTACATGTGAATACCTATCTCTCCTGGATTAACATTTGTCTTGATATATAATGACATGTTACAAAAATTGCAAACACAATCACTTGCATAAGATATGAACTGAAATAAAACACAAAACATGCAGTACATCATGAAGACAATGTTTAGAGATATTTGACAATGATGTTCATTAAGGCAATTTCAGAGCACTAATGCTTATTCTAACCGTTAGGATGAAATATTGGTTATATGCGATTAATATAATTAACGTTACATGAAATACAACACATCAATTTCACAAGATATGAACTGAAATAAAACACAAAACATACGTTAACCCTTCCAAAATTAATTAAATAATTTTTTTTTCCAACTTCACAAAATGTAATTCCAATTGTTAACCCACAGACTGATTGGAATAGTAACACACAATAGATATAACATGAGCCATCCATCATCAATTTCCATTAAACAATTAATGCTGTATTCACAACAACAACTGCACTAAAAGTAAATTTTTTTTAATTTTTTTTTTTATTTTCTTACCAGTTTTTTTTTCGAGGATTCTGCCTTAATTCAAGAGTTCTCAATCCTGAGCAGTTAACAAGTTCAATCAATTATAGTAACAGTCTGTGAACACTCAATCCTAAATGATGTTAATAACACTTCAATAATAATTATTATCTTGGAGTCATGATTGTCTTCTGAACACCAATACACAGTCAACGAATATTGTTAATCGAGAGGATCAAATTTTAAATTCTTAGTTCATATAACATTCCTACAATGCTGTTTCATATCAACCATAAAAACTCTAGTTTTAAAATTGGAATTTCTATACCTTTTTCTTAATTTTTAACCGTTAATACAATAATACAATTAATAACTATGCAATCCTTTGGAATCATAGTTCTTGTACCTGAAATAAATCATTACTACTGAGTTAGTTTTCCTTCCTCATTTTTTTTTTAATTCTCTTCCACCCAACCATTAGAAATATTACTGTTGTCGGAAAGATAATTAAATGAAATAAATATTCAAATTCTAATGATGAGGAATTAATTTGATACAATCAATAAGTTTTTCTTATATTATAAACAGCAAGCTAGTTTCAGTTGGAAATTATACCTGAAGACAATTTATAAATTAAACAACCCAATAATCAGTATAATTTCAATACTATAATCAAGTTTAACTTTAATTATAAGATTTTAATCTATCTTAATGCCTGAGTTTCTCAATTTAAGGTATTGTTATGGACAATATAAATTTTACTCACAGCATTAACAATTAATTCTTTTATACATGAGTAATAGTGAATAACTTATATTTGCAGTTAATGACAAGGGTGAAATTAATTTCCCAATAATTGGTAAAATTGAACAACTTTGATATATTTAACGTCGACAACAACATGAGACAAGTGTTGAAAAAATGGTTATGATTAGTCCTGCGAAAACCAACAGTGCACCTCCAAATTTTAACATGTAGAACACAGAGTCTATTGATGCAAAAAAATTTGCCCCAAATGTTTAAAAATTAGGGAATTTTACGGTTGTCCCAAATTAAATCTGTTTTTGAAGAGTTTTTGGAAGTTTGTAGATCTTGATTCATCTCGCCTCATTTGAAGCAAACAGTATGTTAGGTACAAACTAATTTTGGATTCTGGCAGGGGGTGGGGCAAGAAGAATTGTTTCCCGAACTCATTGTTCTGAACCAAAAATTTTACTCCCCTGTCTGCGATTCCGGGCTGTTTGGATAAGGAAAACAGCTTTGATGTGTTTTTGGAAGAGGGTAATCCCAAAACTTGTCCTGCTCCATCCCCATTTTGGCACGTTACTTCATGGCGCAGTAAGTCAGCGGGCAAGAAAAGGACTGATTGTTGCATCCCAAGTGCCGTGCGTGGCTGGTTTCTTGAACCTAAAAGGGGACCAGACCTTACGAAGTCGGACTGGATGGGCTGGTAACCCAAAAACCATGTTGAGTTCGGATCCTTAAACGGTTAGCGTGAGCCCGGTGTGCGTGATGGCTAAATTATAACCACATGTGTGTCCCGTGATTGAGGAAACTTCATAGGTGTAGCTGAGATCAGGAACATAATATGTTTTTCGAAATGCACAGGCCGCCCTATGGACAATGAAGCCACCATGGCCGACCGTGGATGGTTCACAAGAAATCACTCCCGGAAAATCGTGACTTTCCGGTGTTTCCGCTTCGAATCTCCGCTTTGCCGAATTTGTAATTTGCTTATGGCAATGCGCTCCCCAAGAACAGTATTCATTTTGTGCACAAGAAATCTGAAACAAGTGACGTTCCTTGACGGGAAACGTAAAGTACTGGCGTTCGGTTTGGAAGGCGCAATCCACTCGTACAAACTATTTTTAAGGAAAGGAGGCTTTCTTTATCCTTCGATTGCAACCACAAACAGGTTTCGTGATTGATATTATTTAGTGTTATTTCCGCTGTTGTGGATACCCTACAAGACTTTTAACCTGCCAAATTGGCTTCACACACTTCCGTGTCGGATTGAATGATAGCGTTCTCCGAACAATCTCCCTGTGCTGGAACCATGACTGCGAAAAGTATGAAGATTATCACCAATGGTATGTTCATACCATTGTAGACGCCGTTCTCCATATTTCTGTGTGCTCTATGTGCTATGTTACGGATGGTCATTCCAAAATACGCCCCCACTAGTAAACATAGCCTTAAAAATTTCCGCAAAAGTTTATAAATTAAATAAGTCACTGTACCGATGCTCTTAATGAACCACGTTGTAGTCTGCAGTACAAACTTTAAAAGCCAGATTGCAACCAAGGTTAGAGTGGCTAAAAGTGTATATAATGCATATTGTAAGGCGACTGGCCAGCATTTAATGGCCCTAAATCCTTCCATACAAAAATGCAACGTGAAATCTGACAGACTGATTTTCCCGTCAACTGCACCTCACCTGTCAAAGTTATTCCTTGAGGAGCTATAAAAATGATTGATAAAGTTGCCTTGTAGGCCAACAATTCAAATGGCAATTCTATTTGTCGGGACTCCGGAACTGTCAAAACTATTTCATAATCCGACGTGCGCAGTATGACTCTGCCTATGTCTGAAAAGGACAGTATTGTGTGTGTGTGTGTGTGTGTGTGGATCAGTAAAGTTGAAATCGAGGTTCCCCTGATGAAAATTCGCCTGTTCGTTTTCCAACAATCTTCTGGAAAGGCGATGTGGTTTTTCGAAAATGCAGTTTTCGAAGGAGATAATCGGTGGGTTCTTCAAGGTAACAGTATCTGAAATGTGATAAATGTTACCGGTTTCCCTTGTAAGGGCACATACGCATTTTTCCTGAATGGAACAGTGATATCTAGCACAAAAATCAGTTGGACCATTGCACTGTTTTTCTAGGCAGTCACACTGACTGTTGGTACAATTGTAAAAAGAAGTCGATGTGTCGTTTCCCTTTTCAAGTTGTAATAGAAATCTCTGAGGAATGCTCAATTCGTAATTTTCCGTGTTCAGAACTAGTGTCTGTCTGGCTCTCACGCAATGCGTACAGTCGTGATAGACGCAGGCGGTCGATGGTAATGACAACTTGTGTATTACGGATCTCTCCAAGTGTTGACACTTGTACTTAGCCTGCTGGAACCTGCATACTTCTATTCGTTTTGCTGTTTCAACGCCACTTAAGGCCAACCACAAAATCACTGGAAAAGAGAGTAAGCCATTAACCTATCGACCCCAAGGACTCGAATCCCTAATTTAATAACCATCAAAGCAAAAGTATTTTACACTGCTAATTATTTGAATAAAACCTGTCTTTCTTATGTATTATCGCGTAGAACGAATAAATACCGTGTATGTAGGTATCTTGTTCGTTCTTGTTCCTTGTTTTACATCCCACTTTCTTTTCACCTGAATCCCAAGAAAGAAGGAGCCAAGTGACCGCACCATTTTGGAGTAGCGCCATTGTTTGGCCTCAATTTAAGGTGTGGTGGGTGGGGATTTTCCCCTCTTTCTGGGACTCTTTCTGGGAGGGTGAGAAAGTTAAATTTTCAGTTCTTTCATAAAACCTGTTCTTTCCGATTCTCAATCAACTTAAACTTAATTATAATTATTATAAAAAAATCTCTGAACATTGTTAATAATAAGTAGTCAATTGGGCCTAATATATATGTGGCTTATTAGTGTTAATTAATACATGATTACTTATGCTAATGGATTATGTACAACATTAATGAATTATATACAAGGCTTGTAGTGTCTCTATTACATGTTTGCATGAGAGAATGTCAATCGCCGCAATCAAGAAAAATGCTTTCCTTTTTCGAGTTGTTATTATCAGAATATTTGCGACATTGTGCCTTCTCTCGGACAAAAATTCATCGTCCTTTTCTATATTACAAAACCATCCTACTCCATAATTAACCTCGTTATGCACGCAACAAAATTCTCAAACTCGCGACGTTTTGGCCCAGAAACCTCTATCCTTCAATTAATTACTTCGAGTAACGACGACGATTCATTCAATCTTATTCCCTCAGAATTTTTCCTTTTCGCCGCTGGATCCAACAACCTCTTGTGTTCCTTCGCTAGAACCGAAGCTGCTCAGATCCCCCTTCGGTAAAACGTCTCCCTTTGTTAGATTCCGCTCTCCGCGACATTCCTTCGAAGAGATTTTACGTTTTGATGCAAAGTGGCCTATGTCGCAATATCTCTTTTTGTGTTTTTTCTTAGTCTTTACAATGACACAGGCATATTTTTTCCAATAAATCAATGGATTCGTATGTACATTGTGTGATATCCATTGCGAGTTATCCTTTCATGATTTTAATTAAATAGTTTTAATTATAAATTCTTCCTACACTCTCTCTTAATTACATAATAGCGTTTTCATATTTCTCATCGATCCGTATTCGTTACAACCGTTAAAATAACGTCTGTCATTTCCGTTATTTATTAGCCGTCCATATATTTCCTTACTTATATTTCTAAATCATTCTATCACTCAGTTCGCCTAACCTTCCCCCAGTGACCGATCAAAACTTCATTTCAATCCATAATTATCTCTACACAATATCCACTAATAAACGTGACTTTAACAATCGACCGTACGATTCTCAACTTAATACTTTCTAATTCACGATGCCAATTATCACATCAATATTGACTATAAAATTATTCGTGTAGAACTAATATCGATTGATTCTTTGCCTTCGACTTCCTTGGAACCTGGTAGTTAATAGTTAACAGTCCATTGTGTCGGCAACAATACTTTGTCACAGAGACTGTCATATGAACTAACGACTCTACCGTTCCCTTGTACCTAACTGTAAAACCCATAATATCCTTGTTAAACACTCACTTAATTCCTACCAATTATCCCATAATTCCCTTTAAATAATAGTTCCCGACTCTCTATTTCTCTGCTCCAAATTATCCGGCCAAGACAACCTACCATAAAATTTTCCTCATTCTTCATAATTAATTGAAATTACGTGATGTATCCTCGATTTTTTTCTTTTTCCTTCGCTGTATTTCGGTTAATTTATCGACATAAAACTTCTTTTACTCAATTCGGTGTGCACTTACCGAATTAATTATGTTTTACTCGACAATTTTTTTTTCCCAACTAGGCGTAGTCTAGGCGTAATGTTACCTTAAAAAAAATTTCCATCAATCCGTCGAATTCAAAACCTTTAGTAACTACCCAAACATTTTTAATATTTTTTTCGTCCTTTTCTCTTCCCTTAGTCTCAATTCCCGCCAAAATTCCTTCCATGGAACGCTTTTTTCTATATTTATTTTTTGTTCCTTGACCATCTATTTGTAGCGTTGGCCCCCCGAGCACTGTTTTTTTTTTCGGCCAATCCCTTGTATCTCTGCCTCGTAAAATACAGGTGTACCTTACCATACTGTCACTAAGCCGCCAGAGTTTTCTTCGTCGCCTAACAGTAATATCGTGTGTTTTTCCTTGGATAATCCCAATTCGTGAGTATATACTTATAGTAATTGATGTATTATTGTCCTAATAATAAATTTTAACAGTGTTGTCTTCCCCTTTTCTCTTTATTTTCCTTTTTTTGTGTGTGAGTAATAATATTTATATAGATAGTCTCTTGCTAATATCTTTACCAGGAATCCCTCTCGTTATTAACGTTAATTTATTGGTTGAGATATTTTTCAATATTGTCCTCGGTATCCAAATGTCGCGAGCAAGTTGACACCATTGGAAACAAGAAAAATTCGAATTAAAATTGAAATATTTTAAAATCAAATTCATCCAGGCTGATCAGTCCTAAATCAATCCAATTTCTGTAACTTCCTTTTCGTCTAACCATTTACTGTAATAATCTTCCTTTCCCAAATTTTCTATGCACTCTAAATGTGACTTATTGATAAAATTTAACTTTCTGTGTGAAAACTTTTGAAAATCTCTTAATGATTTATCTGAATGCCTATAATCTATCGAAATTTCTGCAAGCCAAGATGGCGGCGAGGACGCCAAATTCTCCTCCTTTTGCGTTGTTGTTAGAATCCTACCTTCGACACAACTGCTAGAATTCGGCCTGTAGCTCCACCCCCTTTTCTGAATATCTAATGTTATCATTGCATACCTTTTCTTATGCGAATTTAGCTTTCATTATCTTGCTTTTATATTCTCAATTTCCTGAATTTATGTGGTTTATAAACTGAATCTTTTGGGGTTTGGGAGGAATTAATTCCCCTCTTTTTTTTATTGTTTTATAATCACCCATGTTCAATTAATTGTTATTCGGAATTATTTTGCTATCATTATTGGCATATCCATATTATTATTTATTCCATCTTATATATGATTAATCGTCCCTTATCTGTATTTTTTTTTCCATTTTTCCATTAAATTTGTGTCTTAATTACAATTTGATTTTAGTGTATTTATTACCTATACCAAGGGCAATTAGTATGTCTATTTTGAACATTATAATTTTGTGTCGCAATCATCACTATTTAACCGTTATTACTATTAATACTTCGATTTTTAATTTTTAATTTGTATAATCTATGTCTCTAATGGAGAGAATGATTGTTCGACATTTATATTTTATTTTATTTATGTGACATATTTTGAACTTTATTCGCAATATTTATTATTATTATTATTATTATTTTTCTTTGAAACACGTTATCTATTTAACCCTTAACCATTATGTGTTGACATGTTATTATATTATTATAGATTTTCGCTTATAATTGTTTAATTCCATTTTTATAGATGTATCTCATGTTATCATTATTCATAATTATTCCCGATATTAATATTTTTGTTCGAATTTTTAATTATTTTCTATTTACATTATTGCATGACAATTTGAGTTTAATTATTAATTCTCTTGTTCCTTCGCTCATTTTAACATATATATATTTTTGATGTTTTAAGCCTTTATCTATTTTTTTTTCTGATTAACAAAATTATCATTTCTTCCAATTGTACCTGTTACCATTAAATTTTTTCTTATTATTCCCTTAATGCCTCGGTTAAGGTGTCTAACCATTTTACTAAAATCGGTTGTTCGGAATTCCTAACGGTGGGCAAATTCGCTGGAATGGCCCTATTTCTCAAATTATAACGCGCCTCTGGATGTGGCGCTGACGTTGGGGTTTCAATGTTTATTTTTGGGGTGGAAGTTGTAATTGTTTCAACATCATAGATTTCTGTACTCTGCGAGTCCGACAGGGAATCGTTTTGCACGCCTACAGCAGGTGATGGGGTTCGAACCACGGCTGGTGCCCCTCTCGTCTGCTGTAAATACCAATTAATTGCAAATTCGCTCTCATCCTCCTCTTCGCTATCCATGTGGAATCTAGGCACTGGTTTTATTTTCTGCATTTCTTCGTTATGTAATTCTTTGACAATTGTTTTATCCGAATTTTTAGTTCGTATCTGATTATCCTGAACCGGAATTAATCTTTCGGCATGAACCTTTTGGGGTTTTGCTTTAGCATTATTGAGTTCAATTATAGTATAATTGACACTATTGTGTCGTTCCAAAATTCGATAAGGACCTTTAAACGTTTTTTTCTTCGGCAATCCGGATTTTGGGAAAAATAAGTAAACCGATTGGCCAACCTCAAAATTTCTGAGTTTTGCGTTCCGGTTATAATAGATCTCCTGCTTTTGTGATGCCAATTCGATATCTTTAACTTTTTTGTAAACATCCCTCATTTGCGCGATTTTCCCATCCATAAAAGACTGATAATCGTTTTCTGTTCTTTTAATTTGCGTTTCTGATAGAAAATGCGGCATTTTTAAATCCATTCCATATATTATGTACGAAGGTTTCAAATGTATCGTTGAATGAATCGTATTGTTGTAAAAATAACAATACAGTTGTAAGTACTCATCCCATTGACCATACTGAGAAGACCATATTGATATGACTCGCTTTAAGCTTGAATGTACTCTTTCGTTTCGTGCATTTGTAGCGGGATGATAGGCGGTAGTGTTGAGTTTTATTATACCTAATTTTTTTGCTACTTCTATAAATAATGATGAAGTGAAATTCGTTCCTTTATCCGTGAGTAATCGTTCCGGAATGCCATATTTTGTTACGAAATCTAAAAGTTTCTCGGCTGTATCTTTTGCGGTCTGGTTTTTCATCGGATAGATGACCAGAAATTTAGAGAAGTGGTCCACAATTGTTAATATATATTTATGACCCTTATTGGTCTCCGAAAGTGGTCCGACAAAGTCCATAGAAATCATTTCGAAGGGCTTTGAAGGTGTAAAGTTTCGCATAATTGGAACATTGGCCATTCTATTTGGGGAACGAAATTCCGTGCAATAGTGGCATGATTTTATAAATACTTCCACATCTGTATATAAACCCTGCCAATAATAATTTTCGCGAATCGTTTCGTAGGTCTTTAAATGACCTGAATGGCTCTGATGACAAAGTCGTAAAATATTTATTTTGTAGCGTTCAGGAATAACAGTTTGTTGTACTTCCATTCCACTTTTATGACCCGACTTTACTATTTCGCGATGTTTCAGTATACCGTCTTGTAAATAATACTTTTGCTCGGATGGGGTTAATTTTGATTTTTGCCTATCCAGTTTGTTAATTAAATGGGATAAAACGGGGTCCATTATTTGCGCATTTTTAATTTCCTCCAATGTTGGCATGTCCGTTTGTATTAAATTTACTGGATGAAAGTCTCGTGATAATGTATCTGCTATTTTATTTTGGCTAGAGGTTATTTTTTCAAAATTAAATTCGAAATCGCTGAGGTAAAGCAACATCCTTGCTATTTTGTTAGCTGGGTTTTCCAATTTTGACATAGCCTGTATAGCCGCATTGTCACACCGTATAGTAAACTTCCGCCCATAGAGATAGTGTTTGTACGCCTTGACTGATTCGTAAATTGCCAATAGCTCTTTAGTGTGTATAGGGTAGATTGCTTCTCGCTCTGTTAATTTACGGGAAAAATAGGAGATCGGGAGAATGACTCCGGATTCGTGTTTTTGACCTAATGTGGCGGCGATGCTATGATCCGAGCTGTCTGTTGTCAAAATAAATTCCTTATTGTACTCAGGGTGTGTTAATATGGGTTCGCTATCCAATTTGCTCTTAATGAGTTCGAAGGCTTGTTGCGCTTGTTCGGTCCATTGGAACTTTTGTTTTTTTCTTAACAGGTCCGTTATTGGCTTAGTTAATTTACTATAATTAGCGATGAAACGACGATAATAAGAGCTCATACCCAAAAACCTACGTATTGTTTTGACACTGTGAGGGGGAGGGAAATCTTTAATTTTCTGTAAATTTTCCTGTATCGGCTTAATTCCGTTTTTATCCACTTTATGTCCCAAAACCGTAATTTCTTCTTTTAAAAACTCACATTTATTAGGATTCAACGTCAATCCATATTCTCTAAAACGCTTGAAAAGCTGTTCTAACTTTAATAACATTTCATCAACCGTATTTGCCGGCACTACGTAATCGTCAATAAAGTTGCCTATGTTAAGCTCACTCAATGGACTTAAAATGTTATCGGCTAATCTCTGCATAGTACTAGGGGATACGTTAAGCCCTTGTGGCAAAACAGTATAGTTGTAAGTACCAAAAATGGTGCTAAATGTCGTGATTTGTTTTTGTTCGGGTTTTAATTTTATTTGAAAGAACGAGCTAGCCAGGTTAAGAGAGGTATATATTTTTGACCCTCGTAATTTATCAAGAATCTGATTAATGTGTGGAAGTGGATAAGTTGCATATTTAATTTCCTTGTTCAAGATACGAAAATCAACCACATTTCGGTATTGTATCCTGCCGTCACCAGAAGTTAATTTTTTTTTCACCATTAGCATTGGGAATGCAATATTTGAATCTGACCGTTCTATGAGCCCTGCTTCTTCCAGTTCCGCTAACTGCTTTTTTAGTTCCGGTCTAATTATTTGAGGTACATTGTATGCTCTTACTGACGGTAAATTTTCGGTGTTTACCCTAAATTCCGGTGTAACCTTATTAGTGTCACCCAAAGTATACAATCTTTTGCTAAAAACATCGGCATACTCAAAAACTAATTTTAAAACTATCTTTTGTCTGCGCATCCAAATGACCCAATTTAAAATCCGTCGCAAAAAGTTCTTGCTTCCTAAGCTCTCTTACTAAGTCCATATCACGTATTTCAATTTCCGACGACACACTGGCTATTTTCATAGATTTGTTTAGATTAAGCTTACGACCCGTATTATTTTGAATTAATATTTTGCATGAATTGTCTTTTAAAACGGTACAAATCGATTCTTTAACAGTAATACCGTCATTATTAATAGGATTAATTAAAAGTTCCGTTCCTTCTGGAAATTGTTTTTGGAGAACGATATTAGCTATTCTGACCTCGTTTGGTTGTAAAATACATTTTGTTTTTAAGGATGCAAAGTTATCATTTACGTTCTGTATACTTTCTACCGCATTCGAATCCTTCAGTGTTACTTGTAAGTCCCCTATTTTAACCTGAAGATTTTCAAAATCTATTTGTAGCCTATGTTGTCGCATAAAATCATACCCAATAATCATAGTATAGTGTGCGCCAATATCATTGTTAACCACATAAAATTGATGCTTAAAATTCCTATTCGCGATATTTATCGGAATGCTATAACATCCACTAATGTCCAATCTCTCTCCCGAAATAGCTCTTATCGCGGTTGAGTCATTAACTTTCCTAACGTTTACATCCTTTGAAATTTTCGAAAATACCGCTGCACTGACTAAACTGACACTCGCACCGCTATCCATTAAAGCTGTTGTCTCTATTCCTGCTATTCGTAATTTAGTAACTGGTAGGGAGCCTGTAGATCTATTCATAACAAAATGTGTATTTACTGTTTCTACGCGTTTATTTACTACTTGGGGGGCCCGTGTTCGCTCCTCATACGAACCCCTTTCTAGTTTAAAAATCTCGGTTGAAATCGCGGTCTAGTTCCTGAATTTGTCCTAAAATGTTGTTGAGATCTATTTGCGCTATGGTGATACTCGTTCCTTGACTGCGATCTGTTTCTGTCATAACTGGCTGTATCGTTCCTACTAAAAGGAGATTGTCTCCTTGTATAATGAAATCCATTATTATCTCTGCCATAACTGTTATTATCCCTTTGTACATATTGCATACTATTGTTATTATTGTTAAACTGTCTCCCTCTAAAGGAGTTCCTCCCATAATTAGTGTTATTTCCGTTTAATTGCGGTCTTCTCTGCTGTTCGCGTCCCCTATTATCTTGGTTATAACTTCTAGGTGCCATACTCCTCTTAAAACAATTAATCGCGGTGTGATTATTTTTACCGCAAATTTGGCAAGCCATTTGATCCGCAAAAGTTACTCTATTAGGTTGATGTTTTTCCCCCGAATTCTGTTGACCTAACCTCAACTCCCTAATTTCTTTCGTCAATGAAGAAATAATCTCGTGTGTTGCCTGCGAGTGTTGTTCGACCTTTTTTTCTAAATTTACTTCGCTTGTTACAATTGAAACCGACTCATTAGCTACCGCTTCATTTACTTCCAGAAGTTCAGCGTGTTTAACGGCGTCCTGAAAGGTAGACGGATCCTTAATTAAAAGGCTTCTCTTCATTTCTGGCCGAATTCCTTCTATGAATTTTGATAATTTTGTCTGATCGCATATCTTCTGAATATTTTGGTCCTCAAGTTTTACATCGCCAAAAAACTTTAAAGTGGCGTTGACAACCCGTGACGCATATTGTTTGACCGACTCACTAGCTCCCATCTTGCAGTTCGAGAACAACTGTTGCCTACTCGCGAGACTCGTCTTTTGCGTGAAATATTCTTTAAATTTCTGTATAAAGTTATCATAGTCTGTTTCATTCGCCAAATCTACCGAGTTAATTACATGCGTTAGCGCATCTCCTCTAAGTCTACTCTTTAAAACTAATAATTTCTCTTCATTTGACGCTTCTAATTCAGTGGCTAATTTATCAAAAGTGGCTATAAAATATTCTGCAGTGACCGCTGATTCTGCATCAAATAAAGGAATTAGACTATGTAGTCCCGCCAATTTCGCCATGTTGGTTTTTCGTTTTAATTCAATAATATCGTTATTATTTTTACTTTGTAAATTGAGATTTTCTTTAACGCTTGAGTTTTCCGTTACTTCAAGATCATTTAAATCCTCCTCAGAGGTTGTCCTACTCAGTAATTTTTCAATAGTGTTTAACATTTAAAAAAAAAATTTTATTCACAATGTCTCAATTAAGTATATTGCCTAGTAATGTGGGGAAAACTTTCATGATCGAATCATTTTGAACTGATGAACAACTGTCATGATTTGTAAACAGAATCAATCAACTTAATTATTCAATACTCCTACCTCTTATCAACAATTTTAAGTATAATTAATTTATTTGGTCATTTCTATAACTTGTTAATTCTGAAGAAGAAAAATTCCAGTTGTCCCTCATTCAAATTGACTCCACTATGCCGCGATTGACGGACCCTCATGCCTTCCGCGTTTAATTCCTATCCATGTTTACAAATTCACCGTCCATCACTCTAGTTCGCTCTAAAAAAAACACGGCACCACTTTCTTGAGGTGTTATTGCCAAATTCCTCAAGGAAGGTAGAGTACCTACCCTTAACACATAACCATCTTAATAATTATTATGAAATGAATGGTATCCAAATTGACCACCAAGAATTTAAATATTAAGATTAGTAAATTGCGTTGTAGAACATAGTGAACTGATAGTTGGAATTAGTTAATATCTAATTAATAATTAGTTACCGCAACCCGGAATGATGGACCAATTATTTGTATAATTGTTTATTCGCACAAGACATATTACATTACTATGCTAGTAAATATAAATAATTGTATATATAATCAGAAGGGTCGAGTCCAGATGGGAGGGGAAGAATAGGAATAACACTTACTCAATTTCCAGATCATCTCGGCGGATTCTACTACCAAATTATAATTTAACTAGATTACTTAAATTAAATACCCTATCATGAGGGAAATATTTTAGGAATTAACTTAGTAGAATCTCTATATAAATTACATGGTTAGATTTAAAATGGATTTTGGAGGGTAAATTAGCTCCATTTATTAGTTGGATCGACTTGAAGTCCAAAATTCAGAATGATCTTATTTTTCCTACTCTCTCGCTGACCCCTCGTCAGATATCTTTTGATCCGCCTACTTTTTAAAATTTTATCCTGCCCCCAAGGATCCTTAACCACTGAGGTTCAATTTCATCCCCAAACTTCCTTCACCCCTTTTTTTGATTGGAACGAGGGTGGCAGAAGACATCCGATACAATTCTAAGCGATTGGCCCGTCGGCTCTTTTGACCGGTCAACACCCGACCTTATTCCTGGGAAGTAAACAGGATGTTTTTCGTAACTCGAAAATACCAGCACAAAAAGGCTTCTCGGCCCGTGCCAATTCCATTATACTATAACGTCAGGTCTGCTGTACCCTCAAAGACCTCCCGCCAGACTTATGACCATTGTCCATAATGGCCCGACGCGCCTCTATACATTAAGTTGACCCTGGCTGAGTCAAGGTGAAATGTAGGTTATCGCATATCGACCTACCGCTTGCTATACCGCAATTAATCCCTTGTATTATCTAATTTCCACTCAAGACAACCTTTATAAGACTATAATGTACTAAAACCGAACATGTCAATTACTAACAACAATGCTGCGCCGAACAATGCTGCATTTTCTCCAAATTGAGCAATGTTAAGTGAAACAGCAGATTTTTGAGTAGTGCTTATAAATACCTTCAGTAGATAAATGGTAAATGATGTGAAATGTAGATGAGGTTTAACATGCAAGTAAAATGCCTTTCGTTCACCTGTTGTAAATTTTCTTTAACAATGTTAGAAGAGTAAATACGTATAGATGTTATGCAAAATCTATGAATATTTTATAACTCGAGAACGACTGAACTGATTTGGCTGAAAATTGGTGGGGAGGTAGCTTAGAACCAGGAATAGGCTACAGGATACTTTTTATTCGAACCCAAACGGGTGTAGGAGTGCAAAATGTGAGCCGATTTCCCCATTGGAATAGCATTGTAAGATTAGAATTTATACTTTTTTTCAATTTAAAGAAATTTCAGCGTGAACGAAAATTAAGAAAAGAAAAAAAAAAGAGGACGTGGGTTTAATTTTCTGGATTGTTATTTGAATATCAGTATTTTATTTTATTTGTTGATTTTAAATCTTTTAATTTTTTTTTATGGTGGATCAGATTTCCTCAACTAGATTTCAATTATGATTCCGAATTTAATTTAAATGATGTTTACAAATGATAAGAAATTAAGTTATGGAGGAATATATTCGGCATAAATAAGGAATTTGTACTTTATAAAACTTTTCCAACCATACAAGAGGATGAATGTCTGTTATTTTCTGATGTTAAGCTGGCGTAATGGCCGATTGAATTATGGCATTGGCGGCTTTTGGCGAAGTTGAAAATTTAACGTAGGGTAGCTATTCCCATCCAGTTGTATGGGTTAGGGTTAGTTTGAATTATCGTCGCATTAAAGCTACACACGAGGGCTATTGGAAATGGCAGTCGTAATTTAGAACCACAGTCAAGTTACGAGCCGACACGTGAGTTGGTACCCAAAGCAACTTTTAAGGGCGACCTTAGCGTTCCTTGGCAAATCCTTAGCGTTAAAACCGCATTTAATCTTTAAGAGAAAGGTTTCATCGGCGTTGTGCATTAAACCATCTGGTGATGATGCCAGATGAGGCATATAGGGGTTGGTTACTAACCCAACCTTTCTTAATAAGAAATGTGGGTGAGCATTTCTAACTTGTGTCCTTACAAGAGATTCAAACTTGGTGCCATAAGAGCAATTGCTGGAATGTGGGGTAGATCCTGTACGTGGCTGTCAGGGATAATGACAGCCAGTTGCTCAAAATTTGATCTTCGGACACAAACGGAATAGAATTTTGATGCTGTTAAACGCCACCTTTCTTTCTGCCAAGCCTCACTTTGGGTCTGCCTCACCGTTTCCTTCTCTAGCTGCCAAGAATCTGTTAAGTTGAAAATCAACTTCGTTCTTATGAAATCCGTGGCAGCAGCACCCAGCTCTTCAATTACAGTTGCATGTCAAAATAAGAGCAGGAAGAGGTGGCATGTGGGAAGCAAGGTGTTCTTCATAATCTGGCATTACTGCGATATATTGATAGTTGTATGGGCCTGAAAATAAAAGCACAAATATAATTTAGGAAAGAACCCTTATGTCTAGAAGTTAAAAAGTATGCAAACTTGAAATATTGTTTTGTTATTAAGCACTAAACAAATATAGTTATCTTTTACTATGTGTAATATTACCTAAAATATGTAGAAATCATTTTATCTATTTAAATGTTCTTTTATGATACTGATAAGTAAAATAATTTTTGTGTAAATTATTAATTTTGTAACATTTACAAAGTTTTATTCCAGGTTGCAGCATTGTTTTGTTAGTGAGCACTAAACAAATATATTTATCTTATGTATGTAATATTATCTAAAATGAATTAAAACAATTTAATTTATTTAAATAGATAAGTTATCTTACTGATATATCAAATAAATTTTGTGTAATATTAATATAAATAATAAAAAAACACTGATTCAGAACTAACCATAAAATTGACTAGCAACACAAAATATATATAATTAATTATATTACTATTACTAATACTATCTAAGAAGCATTAAAAGAATTTTCTCATTTGGCTACTTAACTGTTATGTTAATGTAAAAAAAATTGATTCAGATGTTCCATAAAATTAAGACTAGCACCAACAAAAAATGTATAACTATCATCGAAGAACAAGAATATGTAGTAAATGCTCTTATTTTAATGTTTACCTGAAAATAAAGCTGAATACTTCACATCTCCTACTGCCTCCTTGAGAGAAGGCTTTCCAAATAGTTCCTGGCTACTAACTGGATTTACCTTCACATTAGTCGGTTGATGCCAGGCTTGAAGCTTTTCCGTTGGTGCACTATAAAGTTCCAACCGGCTGTACTCTTCTAGAGCATACGAAACAGCAAAAATGTGCTTGCAGCTCCCAGGAGATGCTTCAGCAGCACATGTGCAATAGGGTGGGCCGTTTTCCTATGGGGAAATTTTTTTCCGAATTTGTTACGGGCACAGCAAGAAAAGGGTGCCAAATGATGTTATTAGAGAGATTTTGCATACCGTTCGGTGAACGCTAACGCTACCCTTAACCTCTCGACCAATCAGAAAGCGCGTCGAGATAAGGTTAAGGGAATCGCTTCCGGAAATTTAGCGTAACGCCTAAAGGGGGTATCACACGAGCGGTTTTTCTCAACCCAACCTCCAACGCAACTTTCTTCCCCCATTTTCCGCCCCAAAAACTTGTTGAAGGGTTGCCAGAATAAGGAGAAGAGTGAAGAGAAGATTTTCTTTTCCGACTTTCATAATTGACACCTTATCCCTACAGTTGGCAATAATTTATCATGAATGGGAGATTTTGGTTGATTTGGGTTTTATTTTAATAGTATGCGTTTGTTTTCTGTTATATTTTTTGTTTCTTTCACATTGTTGTCTAGTAATGGGAATAATCGATTGATGTATACATTTTATGTCATAAAAATAAATATATGTTTGGTTTTGAGGTTTGTTTGATTATGGAGGTTGTTTCAGCTTCCTTGAGGAGCTTTAATACAACTTAATACACTTCGTAATGTAAAACCGCGGTGAAGTGATAGGTAGCATCGGGCTTAAAATTCAACTAAAAATTTAAAAAAAGTGTCTATAATATTTAATATTCAAACATAGATAGTTCAGTTTAATATTTTAAAACCAGAACATGTACTTAATTTAGATCAAAACACATCTGGCAACAATCACTTTTGGTTTCGGTTTGGTATTTCGGCGGAAATATCGTATTTCAAAATCCAATAAAGGTTGTTGCTGTCGTCTACATACCTTTTTCCCTTGTTGTACGATAAAAATGACGGTACTTAGCAAACATGAAAAAAACAGAGTATCTGCTGCATTAGCCGCAGTTATTGTTTCTGCATACCGCAAAAAACAACAGAAAAAAAGAACAGTTTGGACGAGAAATTGGTTGTTGAGGCGTAAAGTTTTTGGATGCTACGAAAATTTAATGCGAGAACTAGCTCTGGAAGTAAGTTCTTCTTTTACATCTAAATATGTTTTTCTAATTAAATAAAACCCGATCTTTATTAAAAATCAAACATTTAAAATCGCCATTATATGATTTTCTTTTACTCTCTTCAACAGGATTCAGAGAGCTACAGAAGATGGTTGAGGATGGACGTGGAATGCTTTGAGTATTTGTTGAGAAAGGTCCAAACTTTGATTGAAAAAAAGGACACGAATATGAGACGATCGATTTCAGCTGGGGAACGACTTGCACTCACGTTAAGATATTTAGCTACAGGTAAAAATAAAATCGAGTTGTTGTAAAACCATTTTATATTTTGTATTTAAAAAAATTATTGCAATTTTTATTGTATATAATATCATTAAAAAATATAATAAATCTAATATCAATTTATTTCCTCAAATATACTTATTCTAAAATATTAAAATAATTTTTTGTATAAAGAGAGTCACATAGTCAACCAATAATTTCACATCTGAACTTCAATCATCTCTTAAACAACCCCACGTGTGTATACCAAAAGTGTCCCGAGCCCTTCCTGAGACCTAGCATTGCCATGGGAACACATATGTCCCGCCCGTTTCTAAAGGTTAACCAGACATTAATAAAATAACTTGACATATATATTGTTAAGGTACAGAAAAATAAGACTTGAAGAAAATACAGAAATAATTTTAGGGTAGTCCTGAAATTGTAAAAGTTTATTCGTTCCTAATAATTATGCTTTATAACTAAGAAATGTCGAACATTACTCATATTATTGATATAATAATTGATTAAATGCTATGTTAATAAATTATTCTGTGTGTCAATATTTTAAAAAATCAATTAGTATCTTATCAGTTGTTATAGGCTTTATAAAATATAGCCACATAAAGTAATGTTACACAATCCATATTATTTTTTTCTTACAGGAGAGACACAAAGATCTTTGGCATTCCAATTTCGTATTGCCCAGAATTCCATATCCGGCATAATACCTTCTGTGTGCAAGGCTATTTGCCAAGCTCTGCAAGAGGAATTCCTCAAAGTGCCAGATTGTCCTGATGAATGGAGGGCTGTTGCCACAGAGTTCTTCTACTTATGGAACTTCCCGATGTGCTTAGGAGCCTTGGATGGAAAGCATGTAAACATAAACCCGCCTCCAAAATCTGGCTCGTCGTATTACAACTACAAGCAGTATTTTAGTATTGTGTTAATGGCCTTAGTTGATGCGAACTTGAAATTTATTTATGTAGACGTTGGCACCAACGGACGTATCAGTGATGGTGGGGTATGGGATAAGTCAACACTAAACGCCAAGCTGCATGATGCAGAACTTGGCCTTCCTGGCCTGGAAAATATCCCAGGAACTCAAATACCCATACCATACGTAATTGTTGCCGATAGTGCATTTCCATTAGAACAACATATTATGAAACCCTACCCTGGGCAACATATTCCACCATCTCAAAGGATCTTCAATTATCGTCTATCGAGGGCTAGAAGAGTGTCAGAAAATGCATTTGGCATTCTGGCCTCAAGGTTTAGGGTGTACAAGAGCCCTATATTAACCCCGCCTGCAAATGCAATCCACATAGTAATGGCAACATGCTGCCTTCACAACTTCTTAAGAAGTAGATGCTTAGAACTCTACTCACCTTTGACAAGCATCGACCATGAGGACATAACAACTGGGTCCCTAAACCAAGGTACTTGGAGAAACGACACCAATGCATTTTTACCTTTTATAAGAAGGTATTATCGAGGGTCAAGTGTTGCCAAAGAAGTTCGCGAGAGGTTAAAAAATTATTTTAATGGAGTTGGGGCTGTTCCTTGGCAGGGGCATATGAGTAACCTTCACTGAAACAGTTTTGCCAATCACTTTGCTGTTCAACTGTAATTATATGTAAATATATTGTATTCATTAATTTCTTTGTCCTACTTTCCTATTGATGAGTTCTTGTATTAAATAAATTTTCATAATTGCTTTAAACTACATAATGCACTTTAATATTATGTAACATTGGACTTTTGTTTGCTTGATTACATATTACTGCTTGAGAAAATTGCAAACTTGATTATTATTTCAAAATACCACCTTTAATTTCCTTCATTTTTTAAAAATTGTTTTCTGTCATAATTACAAATTACTTCACCTTACTTCAAATTTTAGAATTTAGTAATTTTATAAAATGTGTGTTGCTGGGAAACCTAACAGTCAGGTGACAGGTTTCTGCATTTATAGAGGCGACGATAACCAAATCAAAAAATTTTTGATATATAGGAGACTGGGGAGCCTTGGCCATGCTTTTAGAATTTTATTTTTATAAATTATTTTATTTTTGCATTAAAAGTTTTATGCAATAGCACATATTAAACAAATTTTATTGGCAACATGTGTATAATAGTGGTAAAAATAATGCATTTTTCTTTTTAAATATAGTTTTTTAAAAGTTAAAAACTTGGCTATAGTCTCCCTTACCATGGGTTCATAAGTTAATTATTCTTCATAAAGTTATAATCATACGTTATTATTAACTGTGTATTTGATAAACATTATGTATAGATTTTCATAACTAGTTCACTTAGGGAGCCTTGGTCGAGTGGAAACTTTGTATTTTAAATAGCAAGGTTATGAAATATTCATGGTTTTCATATGTCATTAGGTCATGTACTAAGATTAGAAATTAGAAAAATACATTATAAGATGCAAATATATATTTTTATTCTATTAAATATTGCATTAAGATGCCTACAATTTCTTGTTCACAATCATTCCTCTTAGATTGCGGCTTTATTAATTTCAATTTATGGGTAACATACTGGCCAAATGAGGTTTCGGCATCGGATTTCTCCGACGAGACAGCCTGCAAGGCCTCACAGGCCTTGGCCAGCAACTCGTCCTCTGGTGTCTGGCGTTTTTTGGGTTTTTTATTTGGTGGTTCTAGACAGACCTCTCCCACAGCTGATTCATCTAGCATCTGAAAAACATTCAACCCGATAAAAACAAAAATCTTACACATCTTTTACATAAATTAATACATTTTTTTACATAGTTTCCAAACAGATCTATTAATAATCATATGACTTTCGGTACGTTCCTAAGCTTGAAAAGTCCCCCAACCTTGAAGTAGGACTTTTCCTTATTTCATATACGCTAAATATTACTTTTAGTAATAATCCAGCATTAAAAATTAACATATATAAATCTGATCACAATTTTAATTGTATAAAATTTAAATCAAAACTAAATTATCTTTTGAACAAATGAACAACTGACAGTTGTCAGCCTGCTTTGTTTTCAGTATTTTATAAAGTTTGAACATTATTGTTTATAATATGAAGCCAATTAAGAATTTCTATTGAGAAAAACTGTAAAATGAAATTGTGAAGTTAATTCTACAAAGGCTCACTTATGCACAACTCTGCAGTGAAAATTTTGAAGAGACAGAGTAAAAATATTAAAGAACCCTAAAAAAAAGGATTGAAAAAAGTTATTTTTTACGATAATACAATTATAATCACACAAAAAAAAAACTCAGAGGTACCTGATCATTGCGATGAGAGCTCTGAAATGAATAGTCCAGAACACCAGTTGCTGAGGAACTACTTGCTTCCGGTTGAAGATTTGAGGTACTTTCCTCGGCCTCGCATATGTCCAAGAACTGCATTCTTGTGAAATGGATCCAGGGCACTGCATAGCCTTCGGATCCCATCCCACTTGCCAAACTTTTAATTCTATTCTTGTTTCTTTGAAACACGGTTTTCAAGTTTGTAAATTTGGCTTTCATTGCGTCTGAAAATATGATCACGTAACATGAATAAGAATGAAATAAAAGGGCATCATACTGTTTTATCATCGAACAGATTTTTATTTAAACAATAAATTCCTAATATTATTAACCTTCAAAATTTACAAATGCAACATTATTAGTATTTAAATGTGTATTATAAAGTAAAGCAATAGTTAAAACAGACAAATAAAACAATAGTTATACTGCTATTAAAAGTTCTGAACAAATTTAGAATTCCAGATGCTTAACATTCACAATAATTATAATTACATTTGAATAATTTTGCCATAGCTGTTCAGCAATTTCAAAAAAGTTTTTACATACTCAAAAGGGTTCATTAGCAGATGCTTTGCTATATAAAAAAATACAGTCTCGTCTTTCAAAGACTATGGACAATATTCTATGCTCTAAGGTTACTTGCACAACATGCATCAATAATTTTTTTAAGGCAATAGATTCACAATTTTATTATTATTATTTTCTTAATTTGAAATACTAAGTTAGTAACAAGCTAACAAGGTGTTAAATGTTTAGCCTGCACAAAAATTCTACAAAAAACAAAGGAATTAATTTAGCAGACAATTAACTAAATTATTAAATTTGTAAATGAAAATCAATAAAAAAAAGGCTATTTCTGCATTTAAAACTTAAATATATTACAAAAAAATGTGTTTGGTGATTTTATTAAAAAGATGTATAAATAGCAAAGGGAGTTAAAATAGTAAACAAATAGCTTGGCTTGGCGACTTGGCGCGATATTGTTTTGGTTTTGGTTTCGAACGAAACAAATCATAAAATTTTCTGTGATCATTTTAGAGATTAAATGTAATATTTTGAATGACATTTGAATTGATTAAATAAATAGTACAAATGTATTGCAATCAAAATAGTACAATGAAACTACATAAGTACATAATTTCAACTTACCAACAGTAAAAAGAGCTTGATGTTCTGGGAAATTAAACATCATCTTTTGCTTAACTTCCTCCCAGGTGGCAGACTTTAAATGTTTTAATTTATAAAACTTATTTTTTGTGTCCCACAGCTGGCGATTCTCTTTTATCGTATCTATTAATATTTGTTCCATTTCAGCTGTCCATTTTGCTGTTGATTCAGCCGCCATTTTTTTCTGTAGAGTGGATGTGTGACGTCAAGGAGACGGATGGACATTCGCTCACCTGATTGGTTGTTGGGGCCAAGTTGATCAACTCCGTCGCGATGAAACGACAGAGTTGTGGAAAATTTCTCCAACGCCTACGTCATAGCACGTGGCGATTTCCGCCAATCATGGTTCGAACAGAAGTTGAGTTGAGGGTTGGGTTGGGGAAAAATCTCTCGTGTGATATGGCCTTAACGCTATCCCCCTCACACCTCCCCCCTCTTCGAAACGTCACGCCAAGTAGGGGGGGCGGGGGGTTGAGGGGGTATTACGAAGCGGGGCGGGTGAGGAGAAACGTGAAGGGACTTCGATTCGAGTTTGGAACACAAAAAAAACGCGATGATTCGACCGTCAATTATTATGTGTGCAGTAAACGTGTGCATTATTATTTATAAATTATTAAAAAGACAAATAAGAGCATAATATTTAAAGTTTTTTAAAAATTACAGTCGAAATATTTTTATTAAAGATGTTTATGATAAGAAATATAAAGAATGTAAAAGTGTGAATAAGTTAAATACAATATTTTTATTTAAAAAAATATCTGAATAAAAGTATCTTTAAATTACAATTTTTAATGTATATTTCAGAAAATATTGTAGTTTATAAAATATTTTATAAAACAAAATGTGCATTTAACTTTTCATTTAAAATATAAAAAATATTTTTTTTAAAAATGGTATTAATAAAACATACAAATTAAATTTAAAAAGTTATAATTATATTTTAATTTAGCTTTCAATGAAAAAATAGATTAATAAACATTACAATAATTTTTAAAACGAAACTTTTTAAATGTTAGTAAAATGTCTTCGTATCCTACTCAATTTAAAACCGTAAATAATTTTAAAAACGTACAAAAGAACAAACGTATAACTGAACAAAGTTTCGTTAACTAACAATGTAAAATAATAATTGTATTCATCTTCATGCATTATCTATTTAAAAGTTTTTTTTTTATGTTAATAGATTCACATGATGCGCATAAAAAGGTGTACCTCAATTTTTTTGTTTTATTAATTAAATAATATTTTCGAAAATTATTAAGTTTTCAGTATTCTCTTTAAAAAATATGAAAAATTGTTATCTTTGAAACTAGTTTTTTTCTAATTTATCGTTGCATTTTACTAAGAATATTATATTTGTATAAAAAGTTAAGAAATTAAAAATTGTAACACTATCAGTTATCATAAAAATAAAATTTAAAAATAAGCGTCTTAATTTTATTCATGATAAAATTCTATTGAGTTCAATTATGTATGCAAGAAAAGTATTGCATTGTGTAAAAAAAATAAATGCAAGTATAAAATAATTGTGTAACTTATTTTATATCTTTTATTCTCCTCTTATTATCCATTTTCAGTAAATATAACTAATAAAGACGACTTTTATAAGAATCACTAGTTTATAATGAGAAACTCAAATTGAACTTTAGATCGTGCTCCGCAGACAAGATTCCCTGGTTCAGTGGTAAAGCATGCGACTCTTGTCCCGTAGTCCCCGGATCAAATCTTGACTGCCCTACGAAATTTTTTTTCCCCTCTTGGCCACTGAGCTAAAGAATACTTTAGCTCAGTGCTCTTGGCAGTAATTTTGCAAGCACACAGATGGCGCCACTATTTATCCTCTTTTCCTCCTCCTCCCTCCCATTCACTTCCTCCCCTTCCTTTCCCGTTTTGCGTAGGTGTCGCTAGTGTCTATGGGAAACTCCAATGTTAAGGCGATTGTATGGGGGTCCAATGAGAAAGAAGCCTCTTTATCCCACTTTGTGCGTTCTGTTTAGATTAGTTGGGAATTTTTAAAGTTTAAACTTCAAAATTGCCAAAATGCAAGATAACAGAAATCGTTGGAGTTGTTTCGACGATATTTGTTTGTTGAAAGGTGTAGTGGCAGAAAACCCATTCAACGATGCCGAAAAGTGGAAGTTGGTCCAACAAAGCGTAGAGTTAGCTACTCAGAAATCATACAGCGTGCGCGCTTGTCGAGACCATTTAAACCATCTGTTAAAGAAGTTCATCACCGAAGATCGGGCCAATCTTCGAAAGTAAGTTATTAAGCTATTTATTTGTAAAATGTAATTCTATATAACATAAATAAATCTTAGTTATCCGGAGTAAACCTCGTAGAAGCGTTCGGTAAACTTTGAGTGTAATGCGGTTTTTTCCTTACAAGTATTTAATTTTAGCAGTATTATTCCATTGTTTTATTTTATTAACTTGCAAGTTAAATTTTTGTTTTAATTACAAAATTGCTTATGCATATCTCCAATACCATGCTCGTACTGGTCCTAATACTTCGTGGTCCGGCGTTTTTTTTAACTTGCTGACATCCGAATGCCGTTTTTCCTATTTCTTTTTCGGTTACCTCTTTTGTAAATTACCTTTTTTTTGTTTGATCAGAAAGTAGGGTAGGCTCAAATCCTAGTCGCTGACCCGGCAACTTTTCAATCTTGGCGACATTTCGAAAATCACTTTTTTCGAACGCTGTCTTAGCTTGCTATTTTTTTTTTTTTTTGGTAACCTTAAAGCTGATCTCGATCAGCTGCTGAATGTTAGTTTAATAGTTATTTAGTTAGAAAGCATGTTAGTTTAACATCCCCTTCCTTTGATTTGTGTATATGGTTGCCAGAAAAAGTAAATTATCGCTCTTTAAAAACTCGCCAAATTTTGTTATTTGTCACCGGTCCACCGCCCAGGATTTTTCCTCTTATAGTGGCTAAATGCCCCACTTGTCTTAATCGATATGTATTTTAAAAACTTTTTGAGAAATGCCTATTTATGTTAATGTACTGACTTAGTTTAGTGGTAATAGCTTCTGTCGATCCAATTTTTGGCTCAAGTTTTCTTAACGTGCAATTATGGAGGCCTATTGTTCATCTGCAGTTAAAGTAAATATTTTAGTTTTTTAAAAATCCAGAATTATTTACGAATAGAAAACATGACAAAAGAAAATTTAGTTCAATTGCTAATGAAGCAGCTTCTGTAAAAAAAAATTGATAACCATGTTTTTCCATGTACTACTCGGTGGCTGGGAAGCCCAGTCGGTTAGGCATTCGCCTTGCATGCGGAAGGTCCCAGGTTTGGGTCCGGACATCGCTAAAATAACTGCCGACCTATAAATCGCCCGTGCAGCCAAAATTGTCCCCTGTGTCCCCACAGTTACTTGTGTTTTATTTTAAGATCAGGTACCGAGGAGGAATATTCGACCAAAGAACAATTATTGCAGCACGTGAAAGATTTAAAATTGGAGTTCGCAGAAGAAAGAAAAAGACAAGAGAAGAAGAAAACTTCTGAAAAAGGGTCCAGAGAGGCTGCGGTCGTTGCCCGTTATCAGGCTGCATATTCAATTCAATGTGTGTTGTGTCATTCTTTAAATTTTAACTAGGTATATTTCAGATAACAATTTCTTTAACTAAAATTAATTCTTTTATTTCTAGGTAGTGAAAATGTGGATTTAGTTGTTGATGAGGAGTTGGATGCAAGTTCTGTTTTAGGTAAAAATGTTTTTTTTTTTTTTAAATTGGCAATTCCTAACTGGATTATGGTTGTCGGCGGGATAGTTTTGGTTTTAAGCTCGTTAATGTACCAAAATCATTCATTTTTAATGTACTTCTTAATCTGTCTAGTTTTAGGGTACAGATTTTTAATTATCTTAAAAACTTACTCAAATCTTAAAGCTCACTTCCTCAGGTTTCAGAAAGTTCATGATTATTATCATTCTGGGATTTTCTGTGGTTATGCTCGATATAAGTATCTAACTATTTAATATTTTAACATTTTTATGTACTTATCTGTTTCTATAGATAGATATTTTATCTAATTTATTTTCATTAGAAACTTCATTGACAGAGGAATTACAATCCAGTGATTGTGCATCTCCAGTGCGAGTGCCACCAAGTACTGCTGATGGTAATTATAATAATGTTATATTCTTTGTCTTTATAATTATTAATGAATTCGATATTTTTTCCTTTGGATATCCAAGTTGTCATATTTGATAGGTTCACATTTCTCCCATTGGGCTTTTTTTAAATAAGAATAATTTTAGTTATATCTCAAACTTAAAATAAGTAGCATACTTTTCCCTTGATGCAATTTAAGTTTTTATTCAGGAAAAATGGGTAGGTTGGATGCAATTAAACTTTAGTTTCAATTTGTATAATTCTTAGAGGTAATTTGAAGCCCACTGGCTTAGCGGTAGTGCTTCGCATTGTCACGCCACAGGTCCGGGAATCGAGTCCCGGATTGAGTGAGTTTGACTCAGTCTTTCATCTCTTAAGTGGGTCAATAAAATTAGTACCAAGCATGCTTGGGAACTAAACACTGGGGGTTCCGCATGAGGCTCGTCACATTACCGGAACATATGCCTAGCACCCCAGAGCCCTTGGTCACGTAAGCTGGAATGGGCACGGCAGGCCTTGGCCCACTAACGGGCTGTGCCGAGGCATTTTGTTTTTTAATGGAATATTAGTTCATGTTAATATCCATCCTGTATGAAATATGGGACTATCTTGTTTGGATGTCCATTGACTTTTCAAGTCGGGCGCATTTTGTGTTATGTTTCTTTAAATTAATCTTTAAATTTTTTTGCAGCTTCTGCTGGTGTTCTGATGCCTACTCCGGGGCCTTCTTCTCAGCTGGATACACCCCATCTGTTAAGGAGTGCTGGTAAATAAAAAATTATCATATTTTTGATGTAGTTGCAAGACTAACCTGTATTTAATTATAGATGTGAAAGACATACACAAAATCTCTTCTAGGGTTGGAGTAAACCTATCTAACAATAACCTATTCTAATTTTTAAAAATATATATTTTAATTGAAATAGAATTTAAAATTTATGCAGTGAAGGGAGGTTAACCAATCGCATGTGCATAACATGCAATATTTTTTTAATAACAGGCGTCACACATTTTGTAGTACTATTGCCCCAATGAGAATAAACCTGTATTTGTTACAGTCAAACCTCGATAACTTGACGAAGAATCGAATGATCCGCTAACTTGAACTTTTAATCAGGTCTTGAATCATTTTTATACTTTTCTTTAAAAAACTCCCGATAACTCAAAGTTAACACCTTGTAAGTCGAAGTTTTGTGATAGATTTCACCGGTAAAAAACACATTTCAGTTAAAAATTAAATTTCAGTTCAAATTTCATTCATTTTTTGGGGTCCTCTGGGACTTTGAGTTATCGAGTATTGACTGTAGTTGCAAAATATTAATTTGTTCCTTAATTTTTTGGGCCTTAAATTACCTTGAACTGTCAATTTTTTTTCCTTTCTCCCTTCAAATTTTAAAAATTGAACATGCAATGAAAGAAAGCAATAAATTCTTAACTTAAGTTCACATTTTAGCTCATTATTGTTAATGTATAATTTTAAAAGCTCTTATATGCTTGGATTTAAGATAATTGACCTCTCTCCTTTTGATTTACTGTTTACGTATAATATAAGAAGGCAGAACAAGTGATTTTAGATGGATTTTTTTAATAACTCAATGGTTATTTAACACATATTTAAGTTCATTTGAAAGTTAGAGAGCTTTTATTCATTTTCAAAATGAATTTCTAGAAACTATCACAAAGTTTAGGTGTTGCATGTACAGATATACAGTCCTTGAAAATGGAGAAATATATCCTTAAATAGGCCTTGATTTTTTTTTATCAAAAAGTGTGGTAACCCTGCAGTTTTCATTTACCTGATTTTAATTTAGTTAGTGGCTTCATTCCCCCCAAGCTTATGCTTACATTTTATATTTAGGTGGTCAGAAGAGGAAGGCAAACTTGGCATATGAGTTCATAAAAAAAAAAACTCATGAAAATACGCTTCAAATAAAGGAGTTGGAGTTAAAAGAAAAACAAATAGAGCTCAAAAGAAAAAAGTTAGAATTGGAAGAACAAAAAGAAAGAAATAAGGAAGAACAGTTTAAGAAACAAATTGAATTACAGGAAAGGCGTCTTGCCTTTGAAGAAGAGGAAAGAAGGGAACGCCTCATAAGAGACAAAGAAAATGAAAAAAATCTATGTAATATGGTGCAAATGACATTTGAAATGATGAAACATATGACAGAAATGATAACCAACAAAACTTAATTCTATTTTTTATTTATTTTTTTCGCTTGAAAACCTGTCTCTTGTAAGTCAAGAACATTAGAGATATTTTTATGCTTTTACAATGTTTTTTTTATACAGAAATAAGTTGAAAATCTATCTTTATACGTGATTGGCTACCAGTTCCTGGAAGTTGGGTGTATCTTAAGTCCTTGTTTTAATTGGGGCTAGTTCATTTTGTTACCGAGTAGTGTAGTTAATTATCGAGGTCAAAGGTAAAGAACATATGAAATTAAAATTGTCTTGCATTTTATACTTATAGATTTTCATTCAAAAGGAATCTAAAGCAGCAGTATTTTAGAAACAAAAATTAAATGATATTGACAACAAATGTTTAAAACGAAGCGGAAATTGCATCTAAATATTGTATAGCTAAAAACACCATTACAGCAATTTTAAAAAAGCATTCTTAATTGCGGTTCCTTTTAAAAAAATTTCTATAGTACATATATACTACTCCAAATGAATATTAGTAATTAAAATCTGAATATTATTAGTTTAGAATTAGTTTAAAATCTGAATATAAAAAAGAGCATTTGGACTTTTTAGGGAAGTATACAGGCATGTGAATCCATTCCTTATTATTTTTAATTAATTTAACTTATAGCAGTGATATACAGAGAAGACACAATAAAATGATTCCATTACTGAATTTTTTTATTCAAGTCAAAGATAAGGAGATGGGAGTTAATAATTTATTTTAATATTTTAACAAATTAAAGTTTTTGTTAAAATATTAAAATAAATTATTTGTATAATATATAATTAGTTCCATATGTATCATACAAATGTCCAATGTATAATAAATATTTATAAACTTTTTAGGAAATAAAATACAATTTTGTAAATATAAACTTAAACATTTCTGATATTTATATAAAATATTTTTAGCCCAAAATTTTTGCTAGAGTGTTCTTTTTTAAACTTCTGAAAAAAAACTCTTGAAAAATTTCCATTCATGTCAAACATTTTTCATTTTGTTTTCAATGAGCGTGAACAGTTTTCCACATCACCCAAGGGGTACTGTTCATTGATGCGTTACCCTCTTTTATTAAGGCAGGGTTCCCCAAGAGGCCTGTTTTCCTGTCAAATAAAAAAGTACATTCTCCTAATTTTGAATTGATCTCTAAAATTATACAAGATAGTGTGTAAGAGGATACAAGATCGATGAAAATTAAAATAATATTTGCCAAATTACATATCAAATATTACATTACATTATATCAAATATTACATTATATATCAAATATTATTACATTATATGTGCCTATTATTGCATTACATCAAATACTGGGACAACGATGGAGGTTGTACATTAAAGTAATCTGCGGTTTGGTTGCCATATAAGCTTGTATGGCAATTTGTTAAAATTACTGCAGTTTTATACATTTTCGAAACTTCTTGATGCAATAGCTTCTGATTTTTTTTTTAAATCCAAGAAAGCAAATTCATTTATCACTTTTCCAAAGCCCCACTCTACTGCTTGTCATACAGAACTCATATGCTTATTAAATAAGATTGGATTCCTATCCAAATTAACGTTGGGAAATGGTGTAAGCAGGAATTCTTTCAATGGAAAACCCGAGTCTCCATAGATGCAAAATTTTTATCTCCATAGGTGGACATCCGCTTTAAATCCTCATATAAATGCGATTCTCTTAAGATTCCTGAAAAACAAAACACATTTATTATCTAAAAAATATTATTTGGTTTTTGATGTTGCAATATCCTGAATTAGTGGATATAGAAAGTGCAAACATCTTTATATAAATAACAAGAAGTATTGCTGTTTCAACCGATCAACTTTTATAGCCGAATTGCCTTGAGGGCAGCTGATGCACATAGAATACAGATTGATAGTAACTGAAGTTATCTTAATTGGGGACAAGCCTTGGCTACAAACTTTAATTATTCAATTATTTTTTTAAAGTGTGCTCATTAATTCTAGTTGTTTAGAAAAATGTGATTTTGTTTGACACCCTAATAGAAAAATGAATTGGCTAAACTGTTTTTGATAAATAAGTTTGTTTGTACCTGAATCATGCCGACGTCCAAGAAAAGGCCCTGCCAAACACACAAACATTCCATCTGGGGAAAGTTTATCTAAATACTTCAGGCAGTGCATCCTCTTGTGCCCAGAGTAGAAGTCCTCTTGATTTATTGAAGGTCTACAAATGGCCCTGCATGTCCCATCTGGTTTTAAAATTTGGAAAACATTAGAGGGACAGATAACACTGGTCATCAGTGAAAATGCGACTGAGATAAAATTACCCAATTCTGATTGATTTCGACGTGCTAAACATGAATATCACCTTAAAAAATGAAAATTCTCTTGTTTTTGAGTTACGGTCGTTTTTTTCATTCAAAATGCATGGGCGTACCAAACGCAAAATTAATTAAAGTCAAATCATTAAGAATTGGGTACTTTCATCTCGGTCGCAGAAAAGTTTTGAAATTCTGTTGTGTAGTGTAATCAAGGTTCTACAGTAATTTTAAATGTAGTATATATATATATGTATATATATATATATATGTACACATAAAACAATTGAAAAAATATATAACATACCAAACACATAATACAAAAAGAGAGAAGCTGCCATAATCAGTAAAAAACAAAATAACGAATACAAAAACAAAAAAAAGTAAATAAACAAAAGCAGTAATTTATAATTTTCAATAATATAGAAATTTTGTCCTGCAACCAACACATTCTAAAATCAACCTCGTTAAAACTTAACTTTCTTTGAAAGGAATAAATTAAAATTAAGGTTTTTCCGAATTATAAGTATATTTTGATAAATATAGCGTGTCAATAAAAATACTAAAATATATTCAGATAAAAAATGTAATCAGCATAAGACATCAAAACATGATTATTTTTTAATGCCCTACTTTAAAGTAAAACTAGGTTTTCCAAAGGTTTATATTTTTATGGATTATTTTTTTCTATTTAAATTAATTTAACTTGCATATATGTCCATATAAAAGTAAACCTACCAATAAATCCCCAGCAATTCTTCAAGGGAGCACCAGCATGATGGACTGCATCCGCATACACCTCAATCTTTTCTTCGTTAAGCCAAGCGGCATGGCCCAAGTTTAATAGGTGTCCTATAACACGGTACATTTTCAAAAATTCAAGAAAAATTTGCTGTGTGATAGTACTGTATTCAGTTATTTGTAAAGTGGAGGGTCGATAAATCCAGGCAGCTTTGAAAGCTTTGCATATTTTAAGATTTGGGGAATTTTAGGTTAAAAAGAAAGAGAGATAAAAAAAACATTGTTATTTACTATAAAAAAATACAAACTAAAAATATTGCGACTTGGGATACTTTTCATTGTCAAACAGTGTGTGACCTAAACTATATACTTCCTTACACACACTTATGTTTTCTAATAGACCACTTATATTCCTTCTTTTCGAGGAGCAATAATAATGTCATTTAATTAGTACACATTTAAATTTTGTATATAAATTTTTTTTTGAAAATAACTATATTACAAGAATATATGCATGTTTATGTTGATACACACCTTTCTTCTCAATAATGATCTGCATCACATGGCTACTAATCGCCGACAAATAACTTGAGGACAATCCAAACAGGGATTCCAAATCGCACCAACGGTTTGGATAGGCCATCCTTCTTAGCAATATAGCTAAACCCTCAATTCCTGGAAAATAGGAAGATAACATGAAAATAGATATTAAGTATTTCGATTATGCAAGAGATTGTATTAAAAAAAACTGGAGAACAAACTTAATGAATTTTATACAAAAATCATTCTAAAATAAACCTTAAATTATGATCAAGTTTTATCTTTTAAATGTTACATATTTGAAAGATTGAAGCCATGAAAAAAATACTAACCTGTTGTTGAATACCGATTTCTAAGTTGTATTTTTCCTGGAATTCCCAGCCCATGGCACAATTCTTCGAAATTTTCTCTTCTAAATCGAAATTTTTGTTGGAACTCAACATCAGTAAACGTATTCAAGTTGATTCGGGAATATTTCGACGAGCGCAAATAACCACTTTCCCGGGGTTCTCCAAGTCCAATTAATATTGCGTCTTCTAACTCATCGTCGTTTAATCCTCCTAACATTCTTAATTGAAATAAGTCGTCCATTCTTTTAATATAAGTACTACAATGATAAGTACCACGCGGCAAAGAATACACGAAATTACAGCAACCATAAAGAAATATACATCCATAGCCCCCTACATATAATGCCATCCAAGCTCGATCAAAATTGGAAGTCATGAGAAAGCTGTCAATAGATGGCGCCATCACGCAACAACGTGCATGTGTTGTTTGTTGTTTGTTTACATCCAGTTCGCTGTGGTAAGAAATTTTGGTAACGAGTTCGAAATTTATAATTTTTTTTGTAAACTTTTGTAAATGCTACAAATAATGGCTAGTTTTTTTGCATCATACCATCCTATAAATCAAAGAAAGAACACGGTGTTTCTATATAGGAATGCCTACGAAATGGAATATATTAGGTAAAGAATTTTTACAATTAGAATTCTTTTTTGATGAAAATTTATCATCTATTCTAAATATTTTTACTCTTAAAACTTTTTATAATGAATTAATTATTATTATTTGTTTTCCCTTCCTAATATATAGTTTAAACACACATTTGCTTTTGTTCTTCTTTAAATGCACTTTATAGTTGAGTTACAAATTTAAATGATCTATCTCATTTTAAAATGTTGTTGTTGTTCGAAGTTATGGTATTATTATTCAGGGACTGTTATTCTTAACAGAAGCATTTTTAATAAGTGTTATAGTATTTGTTAATTTTTCTTTAAGAAGCCAAAACTAATTTTTTTTTAATAATGTAACTTCTGAACAAGATTATCATTACTTGTGTTTTAGTGTCCAGTAGAATATTCTTATACGGGGATTTTAAATGTATAGTTCTATAGCATTTTTTTAAACAGTTAAAAAAACAAAGAAACTCGTTACATGATTAGGTTTTTAAAAATATATGTGCTTGCTGTTTTTAGCTTTTTAATCTTAAATTTCTAAAAATTGTGATTTTTGGCAGATATATTCTGTAACAGTTTTTACACTATTCAAACATTATGAAGACTGAAGAGGGATTTTTTTAAAATTTAAAATGGTATTTTATGAATTTCTCTGGCAAATAATATTGCTTGGAAGCAGAAACAAAATAAAAAAATAACTCATTTGTTTATTATGTTACTCGTACCGAACGGTATTCGAAATAGCCCGCTGGATCCGTCATTCACCGCGAATTGCGAATACATTCCTACTAAAATATGCGAACGACTACCAAGAGATGGCGCGACCAGAGTACTTTTTGAGGACAGCCTGTGAATCTATGTTATTTCTCGAGTATACGCGGCATTCTATGTAGGAGGCTATGATACATCGCGTTATAAATAAACGTTTCTACGTATTCCCACTTATATCAAAAGAAATTTAACGAAGCCAGTAATCGTTTCGTAATATTAATTTTACAGTCATGGTCATGATTTCTTAGAATAAGGATAAGGTTATCGTTAAATGCTATGCAAAAAGGGTGTTTTCGCGAAGATCACGGTAATACTTGCGCAATAGCCGCCGTATAAGGTTAGCGTTAGCGTTACGGTTTCCCCATAACGCTATGCGAAATTCCCTATTAGTTCACACGCAAATTTTTTTTTAACATTGAACATTTCTTTTTGCCTCCGAATTTGGTTTGAAATACTTGTATTTTGAAAAAAATATGAAATTTTAAACTTATCAATATAAATGGGATTTTTTTTAAAAACTACACCCATAAATTAAAACAAAATCTATTAAACATAGTTTTATTAAGAAAATAATAATTAAGACAATTTAAAAAAAGACAATATTTGATAATATGGCACAGTACGCAAAAAAGTGAGGCTTGCTGCCATGTTTTCTCAATGGGAGAGGCGCAACTTTTCCACGAAGGATAAAATTTGTTAATGAGAAAAAATAGAAGAAACATCACATATTATTACTAATTTTTGATTAATCAATATAAAAAGAAATATATTCTAGCTAAAGCTATGAATGAAATATTTAAAAAGGAGTATAAATTTATAAAATACATAATATGTAATAATATTCATTATAAAAATTTTCAAACTTGATATTCGGATCATATTTATGTTAACCAGAAAGAAATTAAGCGTAACATACCTTTTTTGGGAAAATTGCACAAAAAGTTGACCTTAAACTATAATTACTATGTAAACAGCTTTAATTAATTTATGTTTTATTTGACTCGGAGTATTTTTTCCTGTTTTACCGAATGTTGCTTAATTCCTTTCTGATTTACTTGATATAGTTATAATGCAGTTCAAAAAACATGGAAGTCCTTTTTGCTATCAAATTTAGGCATTTGTTTTCTCGATTCTATTTGGTTCTTTATGTAACCCTCCTTATCTGATTTCTCTGTTATCATAGATGAAGCTTCTGTCACAGCCTTTACTGCTCTTTCTACTGCTTGAGTGTGACATGGAAGGCGCATTATGAAGAGATCATCTTTTTGCTTAGCAAGTGATTGGATTTTCTTATTTGATAAGGGTTTTAAAATAGGTGGATCAGAAATGTTTTCTGGCCAGTCAATCATGTCAGTGTAGGATTCCGAGTCAAATTTAATGATAGGAAGGCGAAACTGACGAACAGTATTTCTGCGAAAGCTTCGGGCTTTCAGAATTCGATTTGCTGCTAGTTCGCGAACATCTTGGTCATCATCAGCCAGCATAGCAAGAAGGATATTTTCCGGATGAGCAAAGAAACAGTTTCTCTGTATCACTGGGTCTATTATTGCCCTATGTTCTGTTAACAAGTACCTCGACGCACTGATGAGTTTAAAAATATGCCGTGCTCCGTCTTTGCAGGAAGAGTGCATTTTGATTTCAAACCAAGTTGGAGCATAAACTTTAACGACATACGTTGCCAAAACCACTAATTTTTCATTTGTGGATGCAGTGGAAACGTACAAACGTAAACTACGATTAGCACGAGTTAGCCATCGAGCATGAGACATTTTACCTGGAGATTTATGCATGAGACCCTTTAGAAACTGACCTGTTGCAACTGCATGGGATATTTGGTATAAATAAGTTTGATCTGTACTAAGGCCTTGAAGAGAAAACTGAGGCAAATCTGATGAAATAGGTTGGAAGTTAACAACAGGTCTCTTTTCACAAGTTTCTAAATCTTTGCCGATTTTTCCTGAAAACGACCTGGGTCCAGATGTCCTTCCATCAATTTCTGAGAACAAATGTCTTAAAGGTAACTCATTCATATGTAATAAACAAACAGTCTACTGCAACGGTCTATTAACCGTGTTTCAAGCAAACGTATGACACCTCCATTTTGTCCAACGTTTACATTTGTTCCATCACACCCAACTGCTACTAAAGACTCCATAGATATTTTAGATTTCGAAAAATGATCACTAATTGTCTGTTCTATGCATCTAGATGTGCCAGATTTTGGTGAAATATATCCCAAAAACTTCGACTCTGGTTCCATTACTAGTGAAATATGCTCTTCCATAATATTTTGTTTGTAATACTTTCCATCCTTTTCTGATATAGTAAAAGTTCTATCCTTTCGCCCATCAAAGTACAGAGCATTTATTTGGTTGTCTTGGTTCTTTTCATTTGTCAACCTACGGGATATCTTGCGTTTCCTTCGAAGCTGGTTTTTGTCAATAACTTCATCCGAGTTAGTATGTAAATAGAATAAATAATCGAGAAATTAAATATTGAAATCGAACAATATTATTGTGTTTTTCAGTTAGAATTTTAAAAAAGCTGCAAAAGATATTTTTATAATGAATTTTAAAGTACTGCAATACTCCAATGCAATAGTACTCCATATGCTCGTATGTCTTCAAGCTTCGGTTTTTTTTTATCAGATCCAGTGCTTTGATCTTTGGGGTAGTGTATGTTGCCCAACATTAATACTTACCTTTTATCACGCCAGCACATTGCTATCATTCCCTTCTCACATTTCACACTTAGGTCGCCTTTTTTCATCTTTTTTGCGACGACCGTTTTTCTATTAATTTTTATTGTGCCAACACAATTCATCTTGTCTCTTTCCACTAAGTCAAGAAACAAGTTGGGTGAAGAGTAATAATTGTTCATAAAGAGTTTATGTACACGTCCACTTAAGCCGGCCACTGACGATCGTTCCAAATGGAGGGCCGTGGCGCGAAGTAAGGCGATATTGGAATGACGGAAAGAAGAGTCGAAAGTGGGGGTCATTCACTATCACTCCATTCCACCAGTACCGTTCTGTCATTTAAACTGGAAGTTGTGTGAGTGTCTATGTATCAAAATTACCTATTATAAATAATTTGATTTCATTTTAATGATAGTTTGAAAATCGTATTCGCGCAAGATGGGCGAAGAAGAATTTCTCCTTCTTGGCTACAGCTGTATGTTTGTACGCCGAACAAAGAAGACCCAAACGAAAGTGGGTGAAACAGTGGCTTCTCAACATAAGACAGCACACACACTTGAATTTACTTCAAGAGCTGCGGTTAGAACCATCTGACTGGAGAAATTACTTGCGACTGGATGAAGAGGCCTACTTTCAATTACTTCGTTTGGTCACACCAATGATAAAAAAATATACAGTCATGAGACAGTGCATTACTCCCCATGAGAGGCTCGCTGCTACATTACGATTTCTGGCAACTGGGATGAATTTTGAAGAGCTGAAATTCGTCACTGCAATATCACCTCAGAGGTTGGGAGTCATCATTCCTGAAACTTGCCTAGCATTACTAAAGAGTTTAAGAGCCTACATGATGGGAAGTTCAATTATTTCCCCCAAATTTGTCGTTATTGCATGTTCTGAATTTAAATGACGTAGGGAAAACAAAAAGGAATCGTTTTGCTAATGATCTCTTTATTGAACATCCGTTGAATAACATATTATATATAACATATATTTAACCATATTATATATTAACAACAACATATTAATATATTATTCATTCGTGTTGAATGGTGATCATGGCCTCATAATACGATTACTTGACACTGTAACTTCCTCGGATGGAGTAGAAGGGTTTGGGTGCACAGTAGGACGGTGTGAAACATAGTCGGTCACAATACGAGAAGTCATGTTCAGACTCTGCATCTCACCATAAAATAAAACGTCACCGATGAGTTTTTGGAAAACTGGTGTCATTTCGGGTGGCATGGAACGCAGTTTTTCTGCAACATGATCTCCGAAAGACGAAAATTGTAGTTTCGGGGCGGGGTTTTCAGCTGGTTGATCGATACGTTTGGAATTTTTTTCAAGAACTTGATCGGCTTTGGACCGTGGTCTCTTGAAACCGCATTGACGTGGAGTAGTCGAATTTGAAGCTTGAGACGCGGTATCCGAAGTGTCGTCGTTATCAGTCTGAATAAAGCAGAATAAATATATAATTATGTTCTACTATATGCACCTGATTATTTACAATAATATCATGTAGCTTCCTACTGATGAAAAGATGTTGATATTTTCATTTCAGACCCCAAGGACTCAAGAAGATTGGAAGGCAGTAGCACAGGAATTTGAGGACAAATGGAATTTCCTGAATTGTGTAGGTGCTGTCGACGGCAAGCATATTAGAATTACCCCACCTTGCGGAAGTGGGTCTACCTTCTCGAATTATAAACATTTTCATAGTATTGTCCTGATGGCGATTGCGAGTGCCAATAATGAGTTTATTTGCTGTGAGGTAGTGACTAATGGTAGAATTTCAGATGGTGGGGCCATAAAGACAACAGTTTTATGGCGACCTTATATAAGGAAACTTGAACCTTCCTCCTCCAGAACCAATTAACGGGTCATTGCTTGCCTTTACGTAAGTATTTTTGGGAGATCAAGCTTTTGCTCTTCGACCTGATTTCATGAAACCGTTCAATGTGAAAAGTTTAAATGTACGGAGACGCATTTACAGATCGAATGGATACAGATAATCTTGGAATTTCTTGCTCCTCCAGAAATAACATCTTGTCATAATACCAAAGTTTGGGCACATGAACGTCGTCCACACCAGTTCCTGACCTTTCAGATGCTCTAACCTGTATAGGGTTAGCAAACGTTGTAATAACTAATGTTACAAGCGACAAAAAAAAAATCTATTTTACACACAATAGATTTTAAAAAAGTACCCATTTCAACGCTGAACCTACGACATACTATTCAGTGGTTTCCCATCCCATTTTGGCTCATCTACTTTGAGGGTAAATATAGATTATCTAATAATTCACGACTAGCATCAAACAAATAATCTAAAACTTACCTTGTTGAGCTCCTTCCTGAATGAACCTCTCATGGAGTTCAACTTTTTCAAATCTACGTCTTTCGTTGCGGTGGGATCTTCAGTTTTGAAAAGATCCACAAGGCTTTGAAGGGCGAGGTTTCTTTTCACCTTGTTGTGGTAATCTGGGTGACTCGTTTTCCACAAGCAGTTATGTTCCTTGTATAAACCAATTACCGAAATCCTTGTTGGAAACACTCATTTTACGGCGAGAAAACGTATATTGAGGAAAGAACCTAAATTTAATTAATCACAGCAAAATATGAGTAGTTTTCTGTCCGACAGTCAATCGCCAACTGAGACAGGAAAGTGCACAGTTTCCTCACTCACATTCGTTTCATCGCGCCATCTGTCCGTTTTTCCGAGTCGCGTTTCCCCATTCACGAGCAGTTGGAGTGATGATGGAGTGTTAATTTTTTTTTTGAAAACTTAAGGAGGCACCTTTTCAAATGGTTCATTTAGATGAGAAAAAATCACAATAAATTTTCAGGAATTTTTGTTAACATTTAGGGGGTGCTACCACACTTGAAAGTTTTGCTATGTACACTTTATACAGATACATAGGAAATACGTGCCATATTAAGTAATATGTGTGTTTAAATTGCTTTTTGTGACCATTTGCCATAATAAGTTCCTAATGAGAGTTGACTTCTTTCTATCAGGGAACCTTTGCCTATATTTTTGTACAACCAGCAACAGAAATTGCTTTTGCTCTTCGTCGTTTGTGAGCAGCTTGTTGTATTCATCCATTAAGGCCACTCCCCGTTCTGCAATGTCATTGACAACCTTCATATGCCGAGTGGTGCATTTTGCTGCTTGGTATTCTTCATCTTCAATCCACATCTCAACATCTTTCTCAAGGAACTGTGACGAAATACCTGTGATTTTTGAAAAACTGGAGAGTATTGGATGATACAGGCCTAGTTTTTTCGTCTGTATCACTGCGGCATCCACAATAGCCTGTTTAACTGGAAGCTGATCTGTCACATTATTTATGGCACGCACCATCTTACGCTTCGTATCAGAAGACACTTTATCAGCAAAGAAGGCTAGGGCAACAAGTTCTTCTGATAAATACCAGAGATGACCCATGAATTTCTTCAGAGCAACTTGATAAATAATTGCATTTTGGGATTTGTATGCATCAACATCCTTTAGAAGCTGCAGATCAAGTATTGGTGCAAGTGTGGCTCCTGGAGCTTGGTACCAAGCAGTAATATACAGTCGAACAGTGAAAATGCAGATTTCTAGCAATCTCTTTTCCTCTTTCTTTGTTAGCTGAAACTGACCTCTGAACATCCAAATTTTTAATGCATAAATGGCTTTCGCCATCCACCGAGCGCGATGGAGCCCAGCAGGAGCTCTGAAGAAAATCTCTTTCACGGGTACGCCACCCAAAAACACAATAACCAAATTCAGAAGTTCTTTGTAATCATCACGAGGTTGAAATTCCTGTAACTGATTCTTTGCAAATGTAATCCTCTCATCAGCAATATCAGCCAGTGCACTAACTGTAACATCATCGGAGCGAGATGTTTGATACTTTGTAGTATAAATAAATTCCCATTGTTTCTGAAACCTCTTAAAAATTAGTATGTCGGGACCACTTGAAGTGCCAAGTGAAGTCACAACCACAGCCTCCAGCATAATCTCAAGTATATGATGTCGGCATGCTGTTCCAGATACTAGAATTGGAAGACGATCCACTGATTCTTTTCCAGTGATGTCTTCAAGCATCTTCCCATCCCAATGAATGCAAAAAGTAACTCCTGGTTTAAATTCTTGCTTTAACCCTTTGGCAATCTTCTGTCGATACTTGATACGCTCCCGACGAATAGAAGACGGATTGACATTGTACTCATATGGAGTGGCCAAGATGTTGCAAGACTGGAGTTAACACGAGAGCTGCTTCACGATCACTCAGTTTTGCCATATCCATGGTTGCAGCAAGTTGTTCACTTAATACTTGTTTGGTACCTCGCCTACGACGCTTCGGAACAGATGCTCCAGATGTTGACGGCTTATCATCAGTGGAAATGTTACCTTGGTCTGAATTACTATCTGATGTTTGAAGATTCAAGAATTGCTTTTTCTGCACGAGGGGGCTGGTTAGCCCAGTCGGTTAGGCATTCGCCTAGCATGCGAAAGGTCCCAGGTTCGGGTCCGGGCATCGCCAAAAATAACTGCCGACCTATAAACGGCCCGTGCAGCCAAAAATGTCCGACGAATAATACCCCGTGTAGAGGGAGTGCACGTTAAATATGCTTCAAAGTCCCAACGCTGCGTGCAATGTCGCCCTTAACGGTTGCGTTGGGTGCCTACTCAGGTGTCGGCTCGTCACTTGACTGTGGTTCTAAAATACGACGCCCGTCGCCAATAGCCCTCGTGTAGCTCTAGTGCGACGATAATTCAAACTAAACTAGGGGTGTGGTTTAAGAGTTGGACTATAACAGGAGGGTTTTAGCAGAGTTGAGATGTTGTTACTGCTTGCAGACAAGGTTTCGGTATTGTTATAGGTTCTTATTTTGTGACGTCTTATGGACTGTTGAATTGTAGGTATCCTGCTTTAGTTTTGGAATTCGCAGTTGTGTTGGTATTTGGCAATTGAGTTGTTTACTGTTGCCGTGACGTCATGATTACTTGTTTAAACTCGTAATTTTAGGAAATATTATATGAGTGGCAACGACATTTTCTTGGGAAATGACTGGGTTGTTTCTCATAGATTAAGAAGTGGTGCCATCTATTGGTGAGGGAATGAAATAATAAATCAATTTAAAAAATGTATAACTTTACCTAATATAGCTGAAAACATATAACAAATTTACAGATGAAGATTATTAAATTACCATGGCATGCAAGTCCCCGAAAGCTGTTAAAGGATTTTTTTTTTCTTTAACTGCTTTCAATTATCCATATAAAATAGGGGTTTCACCTCTGCTAAAAGGTTCTTTGTAGCAAGCTTTTTGGTTACAAAATTAGAAAATTTAGAATAAGGTTAAAAAATTTAGAAAATTTAAAATTGGATTAAAAGTTTCACAATTTTAAAATTAAAATAAACGAAAATTTAAGTTTAGGGTATAAAACAAATAAGAATTTACAAAAAGAGAAACACAAAAAATATCATTCAAAAGTTTATTCACATTTAACATTTAAAACTTTTTTTTTAAGTCTTAATTTTCTGAATTAGAACACTCTCGAGAATTCAACTAATATAAAAATGATTTAAAATACTCTAAAAATTTAGATAGTCCAGTGCTTCTGAAAGAGCAAGAACTTATTATTTTAAAGAATTATTTAGTTTATATTTATTAGTAACACTTTGAAGTATTTTTGTAACAAATATTTTTTATTTTTAAGAATAAGTTTAACTTTTTCTAGCGTTTTTCTTAGAATATTATATGTTATAATAGAACTACTTATAAATATTATGGACAATCTTATTAAGTTCTAATTTATGAGAAGATAAAAATTTCCCAATATTTTTTCCCCAAAGCCATCTTACTCAACATTATTTCTTTAATAATAGGACACATTGTGCTAAAATGTATGTAAATAATCCAAAGATACTTAACATCAAAATAAAATGTTTATTCAAAACATGTAACAAATATAATACAAAATCTTTTTGGATCATTCAACAATTCATTATTATTTTTTCGTTTTTTAAATATAGCATTCCAATCAATTTTTACAGTAGGTGCACATAATGTAATGGGGGTTTTAGAATCATTTCTCTGTTTTTTTCTTGCATATCGGACAAACCTGCAAATAAGATCATAAATTAAAATACTTATAAGAAAATAAATGGTATCAAATATGAAATTTAAAAAAATATTTGTACACATCTTCAATTGAATAGTGTCCATATGCAAGAGTTGATACTTTGTCCGGTAAAATATAACGTTTTGTCATCAAATGGATTTAAAGCTACTTTTCTCTGTCTTACAGTATAAAGCTGGCGATCTACTGAAGAAATTTTGTTTGCTTCTACGCGAACTTGCTCATCCTTGAATATACATTTTTTTTTATATGTTTCATGCTTCAAATAGTGTTTAACGGCAGATTTGGGGATGCCTTTAGCAGTATTTTTTTTGTTGATTTTCAGTTTTCAAACTGTACATTTTGGACTTAAGCCCTACAAATTCAATGATTGGAATGCCGCATAGTTGCTTTTGAACTTAGTGGACATGAAGATAAAGCTGATTCGTAGTAAACCGGAGTTTTGTCCTATTGCAGCAGAAAAGGGTGACTACAGTGTTATCATTGAACAAGCGTCATTGTTTATACGAAAAGTTAAAGTGAGTCCTGTTGTGTTGTTAGGACATTTGAAAGCTATCGAAAAAACGCCCGCGAAATATCCAATTAATAGAATATTATGTAAAATGTATTCTGTTTCTCAAGAGTCCTTTTCATTTTCTCAGGATAATGTTTTCTTGGGACAAATGCCACAAAGACTAATTTATACTTGTGTTGATAATGAAGCTTTTAATGGAAGTTATACCACGAATCCTTTAATTTTAAGCATAATAACAAACTTTATTGGTGTTTATGTTGATGGAAATCCTATAAGCTATAGACCGCTTGACCCAGACTATTTAAATAGTCAGTCTATTCGTGCATACAACAGTCTGCTTTCGGGAAGTGAAAAGTTAGCATCTAATAAAGGTATTTACATAAATAGAGATGAATTTGCTCAAGGTTATACTCTTTATGCCTTCGATCTAACAACTGATTTGAGTGATGGGAATTATTTGAATTTAGTAAAACATGGAAATTTAAGAATAGAAATAAAATTTGCGTACCTTTGTCAAAAGCAATATCTGTTTGTTTTGGGTGAAATGCAAAGCATAATAGAAATCACGAATCAAAGGAAGCTATGTGATTTCTCAATATGAATACTTTACAACTTGTCTCCGTATTGGAAAAGGATCCTTATACTAAAATGTATTTCAATGGTGTTTTTGCATGTGATACCATCCCAGCAAGTGTCAACAGTTATTCATGTGTATTTATAATAAATACGGATCCTCAATCGAAAATGAGTGAACATTGGCTGGGGGTTTATTTAAAATCAAAGCAAGAAGCTGAAATGTTTGATTCATTTGGTCATGGACCAAGCTACTTCACTGGTCGTATTGAACAATATTTTAATCCATTTCATATTGTCACCTATAATGATATGCCATTACAAAGTAACAAGACGACGGTATGTGGCCAATATTGTTTATATTATTTGTATTATCGTTGCCGAAATACATTTATAAAAGAATAGATATTGTGAATGTGTTTGATGGAAATTTATTATGTAATGATATTCGTGTATACAATTTCATAAAGAAGAAATGTAATGTATGTACTCCCCAATAAAGTATAAAATAAATAAATTATTTGGTTTGATATCATTTCTTGTAACGGATTCGATAAAATTACACGGGCCGTTCGGAGCTCTCTTAATTGTACCCTCTGGATGTGACAAAGGTTACTTTTTAAAACTTCTAAGTAAACATAATGAGATCATACATCCACCCATCGATAAAGTCGTATGGTTTTACAGTATTTATCAACCATTATACGATGAAATTCCTAATGTAACATTCGTAGAAGGTTTTCCAAGTGATTATAAAAGTTATTTAGGAACTCGAACGTTATTTATTTTGGATGATTTAATTGCTGAATATGGCAATTCAAAGAACTTGTATTTTCCATAAAGGTTCTGCTTACAGAGAAATATCGTTAAAATAATCAATACATGTTTATATTAAAAAATTGGAGAGATGTTGCTCAGATTACACATTTAGCTCGACAACTCTATCCTGAAAAACTAATTATTTTTTAGAAGCATATGACGACGCAACAAAGCGTCCTTATGGTTACTTATTAGTCGATTTAAAAGCTAATACCAATGAAAAATTCAGATTGCGTACTAATATCTTACCAGGGGAATTAATGTGTGTATATCAACCTAAGAAAGACATAACTCGCTTACGTATTCTCAATGCTTGCCCAATTAGCGTAAGAAATGATTTAATTAAAAAGTTTTCTCAAAGTTGTATTAACTGCATTTCTGAATGTTACCTTAATACTTTAAAAGGATCACAGAAGAATAAGCTATCAAGGCATAAACACACGCTTAGATTGTTAGCTGATAAGCGAGTGCCAGTTTCTAAGAAGCGTAAAGTTCTAGTTCAAAAAGGAGGGTTTTTAAATAAAAAAAAAATGTACATTTTGTATAATTTACTTACATTTTTTCGTTTTCCAGCACCAAATTGTAGTCTTTTACTATTTGCTGTACAATTAGTTTCATCTATATTGGAAAAAAATGACTCATCCATAAGATTAGCTACAGCTTGTGTTTCCATACACATTTCAAATGCATCCGTTATGTCAGCGGAATATGGAAAAGGCTCCTCATCAAACTGTTTAACGAAAAGTTTAATGGTTTAAAGTTATATATAAATAAAATTGTTAGGGAGGTCTTAGACACTGTATATTTTAAGAATATTTCAAAGTTATATATAAATGAAAAAACAAAACAATTATATGCTTAGTACAATTACATACTTAGTACAATTATAGACTATACAATTATAGAAACAATTATAGAAAACATTTCGAAATTCTAGATTTAGGTTGTTTGAATTATCGTCGCACTAGAGCTACACGAGGTCTATTGGCGACGGGCGTCGTATTTTAGAACCACAGTCAAGTGACGAGCCGACACCTGAGTAGGCACCCAACGCAACCGTTAAGGGCGACATCGTACGTAGCGTTAGGACTTTGAAGGATATTTAACGTGCACTTCCGCCACACGGGGTATTATTTGTCGGACATTTTGGCTGCACGGGCCGTTTATAGGTCGGCAGTTATTTTGGCGATGTCAGGACCCGAACCTGGGACCTTCCGCATGCTAGGCGAATGCCTAACCGACTGGGCTCCCCAGCCTCCCGAAATTCTATAGTTTAAACAGGATAAACAGTATAAATTTATGACAATTGATTGAATATTAAGGCAACTAGAAAGTGAATAAACTTTGGATGTGTGTTGTAGGCTAATAACTTATGTAAATGTACAATTTTAATGTCATTAATATTTACATATAATTTTAAAAACTTACCTCATCTAATAGTGTTGTTGAGTCTATATTACTTTCTAACGGTGGTTGTAAATCAGATTCGTTGGCATGATTTTCGGAAGAATAATCCTGGTGTCTTTCAGTAAGACTATCAGGTGGCAGGTTAGAAGCCTAAAATATAAATGAGCAATCTTATTTTTAATATAAATAAATTTATATTACTAAAATAATTAACATCAAAATTATTATTAAGTATTTCTATTTATTCGATATAAAATAGTAATTATTTATAGGTGTAAATGTATATCACAAATTCATTATTGAATCGAAACAAAGTCTTGAATTCATAAGGTTAAGAATTAATTTATTATAAGCCATATTATTTATGAATTAATTTGTATATTAAAACATACATGGAAATACTGAAATGTAAATACACTAAAAATATTTAAAAAAAAACATACCTTGTTATTCAAATTCATGATGACAACAAATTCCCTCAACCTATGCTTTAAATAAATATACAGACATACTTAAACGATATAATTTTCTTTATTAAATACAACTATTACATATCGTTTTATTAAATTGCATTTTAAAATACGCAGTATGTACGAGCACAACCTTAGCAGCGAAAAATGAAACATGTAATGATTATCAGTGCGAGTGACTTGAACAAGAAATCTCTTTTATCTATTGCAAATATAAGTGCAACTCTAGCCAAACAGAGCTGATAAGTGAATCACCGATAGTGACCACCAAATTACACAGACCCTTTTGCGTACACAAGAATAATTTAATGTACATACTTAATAATAATATTTAAAAAAGGAATTATTTAAACAATCATTTATTTAATAGATAAATTATTTAATTTTATTAATTTGTGATAATTAGTAGGTCCCTGTTATGACATTCTGTGAGTCTAAGTCATGTGAGACACGTGAGACTGAGTCAGCTGATTAGACCTATATTACAAGACTGAACATGTGGTCGTTGGATTGTCAGAGAAGGGAACCAATGATAGGACTGAGATATATCTTAAACCAATAAAAAGTGTTGATAGGGGGCGCTTTACAACTATATTTCTTGCACCACAGATGTAGGACGTCATTCTCCATTTGTTTTTGCTATACTACTGTGTTCACTGTCTACAATGTCTCTCCCTGCTGATTTGGATATTGAAATTATTTCAAACTTTTACAGTTTAGTACACTGTGAACAACTCTTTAGAGAACTTCAAGACTACAAATTTCAAGATCTCAACCTGTGCTTCAATGGTAAAAGCTACACGTCTCGACGAAAAGTATTGGGCTTTGGTGACTCTGGACTTTCCTATGCCGTTTCCGGAACCAGCGTACATGCTCTTCCATGGACTCCTACGCTGCTGGATATAAAGAAAGACGTGGGAAACAAGACAGGGCAGGAATACAATTAGGTGTTTCTATCCGGATGGCTTTTCTAGAATAGGGGCTCATCGTGATGACGAATCATGCCTGGATCCGGAGTCTGTGATCCCAACACTGAGCTTTGGAGCCACTAGGACGATGCAGTTTACCCGAAAAGGATTCCCACCAGACGCCTTTGAAAAATGGATCTCTTCTTCTGATGCGCCCGCCCACGAACCTTCTCTCATGAGATTACCGCTGATCCCTCCGTGCAGCTACCAAGAATCTATCTCACGTTTCGTAAGATATCATCACGGAAGCGAACTTTGGAAGATTGTTTTTCCTCCCAAGATTCGAAACGTAGTAGTACCTCTCGACATATCTCCTCTCAAGACCCTCTACCAGACAATGACTGGTTAACAAAGTTATACATAGATGAAAGGTCTCCTCCCCCGAAGAAGAGTGTGTGCCTTAAGGAATGGAACTTAGGCTATGGATTCATATTATCGGTACAACAATTGGACACTCGACTATTTGTTCACATGAGGCAACATACTATTTACGATGACTCTCCTGCTGCGAACACTTACCCCACTATACAGGGTATTGTCATGGACACTCAAGCGTTTCAACAATTTTATGAAAAAATTCATAGAGTGAACACCGTATACAAAAGTTCCAGCGTGATCTGCAACAACCAACTTGCTATATTCAGTAACGAAAAAAATTTAGTTTTTTCTCAGATTTACCATTTTGAAGAGTTTAAGCTTAAAAGCTCCTCCCTTAAAGTAGACTGCGAACATTTCGCTCAAATTAAAGAGATTGTTTTCGATATAAGAGAATTCCTTAAATTAACCCTTTTAAACACGATATTACCCGCAAAGATTCTCGATGAGTCATCTGACCAAAAACTAGCTAGCTCTCCTCTCACTGAATATCTAGATGCCCTACACACCGAAATAAACTTAAATACTTATAGCCTATTGGAATGTGACGGTTGTAAGATTAATGATCCATCGGCATTTAGTCACGACTGTATGACCATGAGTTCTGAAGACGTACGTTCCCGTGTGGGGGAAGACGCTCTCCTGATACTAAATGTAAAAAAGATAGTTGAAAGCCTGAGTGCCAAAAATGTTTTACAACACTTTAATGCTGCATTTTTTGATTCGCTCATTTATGAGGATGTAAAAGATAAATTGTTTCCCTGAATAAATATTTGTATTATTGGAAATATTTGTGTTTGTATGATTTTTGGAATAATACTAACAATCATATTGTATAAAATAATAATTTTTATTTATAAGGTTCCCACTTGATGGTAGGTTTTACAACTCGTTTTCCGGGTTTTGCTTCATTTACAACATTCTTCTTTTCAGATGTCTTAGTATTTCTTATAAACTGCATAGGAATATTTAAGTCTTTCAAAACTTTATCATAGATAACTCCGTTAGATATTTTGGTGTTTGGTTTATACAAGTGTGTGAAGAAATCTGTTTGAGTTGCGTATTGCTTCATTATTTACTATGAGTTGTCCTTTAGAGTTCCACGATAAAATATCAGGCTGATTCTTGATAAGACCTAACACATTTTCAGCTTTTCCACGCATATTCTTGGGTATGGAAGGTAGAATAAGGTCTTGGTAATTGACATGTAGAGGATTCTTTTCAGCTTCTTGTATAGGTCGGTCTTTCTTTTCAGGTAATGGATCCTTCATTTCAGGTAATGGTTCTTTGCTCCCATGAGTGTTGAATTCTTGTAAGTTTAAACTTTTTTGAAGTACTTCATGATATCGTAAAAATTTTTCGTGATCCGTCAAGTTACTGTTTAATATTTGAATCATTAATTTATCCAGTTCACAACCTTTTATTGGAGACGGTATGCTTTATCACCAGTTCTTCGGGGATGAGGGTAAACTTTTTAACTTGAGCCATGAATGGAAGTAAGGACACTTAGCACACTAGGAATAAGAATGTTGAGAAAACCACCTTTTTGGTTTATAATTTTCCGTTTCTTCAAAAGAGCAATTCGTCGATTACTTAACTTTCTCAAAGTTGATTTATGTTTGGAGAGTTTTTTCTTCTGTTGTAGTGTCAGTGGAACGTTTCCCTTTAATGTGTTGAGACAGCATTCGCATAGTTTTTACATAGCGATTATTCACTTTTTCTATAAATTGTTTATGTAACTTTTTTGGACATATTTGCAATAATCGAAATTGATCTAGCTGCTTCTTTTGGAGTGTCATCTTGTAAACTGATGATATTTTCACATGCGTTATGTTTTTATATTACTTGAATTGAAGAGCTTAGTGGAAGAACGTGCTAAGTGACAAAAAGGTGAAAACGAGATAATGAGCTTCAAAGTTTTTAGTTTGCAACTTTTCTGTCATTCACAAAATCAGTTTTTTTGGCATGATATTTTAGTTTGGTTCTTCAAAATGCTTGGTTGCTTTTGGCTTAGCCGTAATTTACGTCATAACGCGTCATTTACAAAACGCGCTTGACAACTCATGCACTTGGCACGTTCTTCCTCCGAAGTGCTTCAGATTTTGGCCAGTCGCTTAGTGGAAGAACGTGCTAAGTTACATTTTTTAGGTAAATTTTATCCATAAACGTTTCATAATTTCTGTACTAACCTTCCGATTTTCAAAATTCTTTTTCTGTTTGGAAGATAGGACTTCACGGATCTCTTTTATACTTTTTAATCGTTTGCCTGTCCGTCCATTATTTTGTCTGTCCGTCCATATCCCTTTCAATTTCCGATCCAAAGTACTTGATTTTGAAAATTCTTTTTTTGGTTCGAAAGTAAAAAATTAGATGACTACAATGTATAGTGTTTGGCCAGCTGCCTGTACGTCTGCTATTTTGTTTCTGTCCGTACGTCCTACTATCCCCTCCCCCCCCCCCGCCCCAACTTCCTTTGTACCCGTCCAATTTTTAAAGTTATTACTTTCAATCACCTAATATAAAATATAAGGTAATAAAACTATTGCGATGGGGGTCAATATTCCAAATTAAGATTTTGTGCTTTCTACACGTTTTGGAGGGTGCTCATTCTAAAAAATTGGGTTTTTTTCATTGATCCGTCTGTCTGTCTGAAACTACTTTACTGTTCGAAATAAAAGAGCTACGGACTTCAAATTTAGTACACGGGTTCCTAGTTCCTGTTGGACGTCATAATAGGGTTTTAGAGAAAATTGCGCATGCGCAAGTAGAGGCTGCTATAAACTTTTTTTGGGTTTTAAAGGTATTACTGAATAACGGAAATAGATACAGACTTCAAATTTGATACAAGTGTTCCCTGTATTTGTCGGACCTCAAAATAAAGTTTTCTACATATTGTGCATATGCAAGGAGTAGTTGCCATAGAACTTTTTAGGTTTGACAGTTATTGAAAATACTTTATAAGGGTATATATAACTTTTAAATGAGCGTATTGATACATAGTGTTACTCATCCCTAGGTTTTTTTAAGATATCAATCAGTCACCTATCTTATGCTTTTTGTTCGTCCGTCTGTCCCTACTATAAGGATTTCTTTGAGGATTTAAGTTAAAAGAAAGTAGGTTATATTAGTTATTTTAGAACTTCTTGCTTAATGTTAGATGAGTAAGTTTTTAATTGAAAATATTTTTTAAAAAATACCATTATCACTGAAATTATAAACTAAATACTTTGAAGAATAATAAGACAAATCAACTTAATAAAAAGTATACAAAAAGATAGTACAAGAAACACAAGTGCATGTGAATAAATAAATATTAAATTTAAAAGATTTAAAAAAAGATAATAATGCAAGATGTAAGTTTTCGCAAAATAAATGTTTAAATAGTATTTAGATAAGAATAATTGAATTTAAAAACAAACTTTGATATTAAAAAAAAGTAAAAATAAGTTGTATGGCAAGATATAGATCCTAAGGTTATTTACGTTTTTTTTCTCCTTTTCAATTAAGGGTTTAATCAATTTTAAGAAAGCTACTTTAATTTACAGCGTTTCTACAACAGTAGAACATGATCGTTTAAACAATTTATTTTTACAATCGTGATGTATAGTACTTTTTTAAAGTCATCGATATTTTAATAAATATTAAGAACTTATAACGTTTTATACTTTGTTACTTTATTTTAACATCAATTATTATAAAAATATTTTAGTTTTACATAACAAAGCAAACTCTTGATTAAATTTGTACTTACCGTATAAGCTGCAATTCACACTTTCAAGCAAAAATTCAGCTTTCCGCTTGCTTCTTAATTCCATTTTAATAATTTTTGGAGTTTAGGACATTGCACAAAATGCGTTCGATAGCTTTAGAGATCAAACGTAAAATGGCTTTAAAACGTTTTTTGTACCCATAATTCATTTTTTTAAAACAAACAAGATGCTTTGAATGTTTGGTGCAATGTTGTTTTAACGCCAACTGCGATCTCCCTAGAGCAGGTGCAACTTTGTTTTAATTATACCATCTGTTCGCTGCTAAATTATCTATGTTTTGTTTATTACAATAAAAATCAGACGACATTCAAAGTAGATGATATTTTATAAAATGTTAAAACCTATAACTCCTAACCTTACCTTTTTTGTTAAACCTTAACTATCTATCTGTCTCTATAACTATCTATCTCTATATATATATCTCTATATATCTATATATATATCTATATATATCTATATATCTCTCTATCTATCTCTATATCTCTATCTCTCTATCTATATCTCTCTATCTATATCTCTCTATCTATATCTCTCTATCTCTATCTATATCTCTATCTATATCTCTCTCTCTCTCTCTATCTCTCTCTCTATCTATCTCTCTCTCTCTATATCTCTCTCTCTCTCAACGGTTTATAAAAAAAAGTGGAACGTTAAAATGCCGAATAATTGATTTAAAAAAAAGTAAATAATTATTTAAAATCGTTAAGAATATAATTAATAAAAGATTGGTATAAAAAAAATCTTCAGAATAAATATGCATTTAAGATTTAAATGGATTAACATTTAGAAATTGTGAATACATTTGCTAATTTCGCCAAAGGTTTGGTACGTTAATGTATGAAAATTTAAATTGTACTTTCGATCGACTGAAATTAATAAAAAACGTGTGTAATTCACGTAGTTTGCTAAAATCCAGTTACGTGAACACATTTGTTCACGTTATGTCATAGTTGATACAGAAGAATTGAAATTGTATTTAAATATAGTTTCTAAGCGTTAACGGCTACCACGGTTTCCAATTTAGTTACAAATGGATCTTAGTCAAGCAGCGAAATATTTTCGCAATAATCTTCGCAAGAAGAAGTGAAACTCCAGAACAAGCGAACACTCGAAGAACAATTGAAACCGAGGTACATCGATCGAGGCGTAACGCAAACAGAATTTGCGAGATAACGTTGATCACGGAGCACTATTGCGGATCATTGACAGAAGTACGCGAGTCATGTTAAGCACTATATTGAAAAAAAGAAAAAATACGAGTGGACAGTATCAAAAGTGTTGTCATGGAGGAAAAGTCCGATTGCCAGAACTTAACTGAACACCTAACTTACTTCGTAATCTACTGACTGACAACTCACCAGACTGTAAAAACCACAGACTATCATTGTAAACAGACATCTCAATCGGAACTTTTTTATAGAGACTCACGTGACCAGTAACCCAGTTTCTAAACTATGAACTAATGACACGTGACTGGTTGAAAACTGCGTGCGACTCCAAGGAGGAGAAGAAAATTGCGACTCGAGAGAGGCCTTTAGACATGTTTTTTGTTATATTCATTTCTCGTCAAAACACAATTTTGTATGTATTTTATGTTACTATTTTATGTTCCCAAGGATATTGATAGGTAAGTGTTTTAAATATTTTATTCATTCAAATATTTTTGTAAGTTTCCTTTCATCAGCGTTAAATGCTCGATCACTAAAGAATGATTTGTCATTTTTGTATTGAAAAGTTTCGATATATGTAGCTTAACATAGCTAAAGTATCTGGTTATTTTAGTCTTCGGTAATTATTTTTTTGTTTAAAGTAATTACACGTTATTAAACTACTATCTGAGTTACACTTTTCTTTCGCGTACCTTCATTAAATAAAGATATACAGTCGGCCGATATAAACATGGGGCACCGTGATGCCTGCGAAAAAAAGTGCTATCTCGAAAACGACTACAGATGGATGGATCTTTTTGTGTTTCTAAACCAACCAAGTCTATCCAAATATGTCATCTATTCCAAGTTTAGGTACTGATTCTTATGACTATCGTCTTTATTAGTTATGTTTATTGAAATGGATAATAAGAGGAAAATAAAAGATATAAAATAAGTAACACAATTATTTTATACTTGCATTTATTTTTTTACACAATGCAATATTTTTCTTGCATACAAACTAGATCCAGAAACCCACAGCTCTGACAAACAAATATAATATAAAACAAATATATTATATTATATTTGCATTATATTATATTTGCATTATATTATATTTGCATTATATTATATTTGCATTATATTATATTTACATTATATTATATTTGCATTATATTATATTTGTATTATATTATATTTACATTATATTATATTTGTATTATATTATATTTACATTATATTATATTTGCATTATATTATATTTACATTATATTATATTTGTATTATATTATATTTACATTATATTATATTTGTATTATATTATATTTGTATTATATTATATTTACATTATATTATATTTGTATTATATTATATTTACATTATATAATATTTGTATTATATTATATTTACATTATATTATATTTGTATTATATTTGCATTACACATGAAAAATATACACTAAGGCACTGTCAGTTCACATTCCAAAAGTCTGTCCAAAAGTAAGTTGCCTTTTCTTTTCAACTCTGCGATGATTTTGTTTTGTTTTCTTATATGTTCGTTGGCGCGAACGAGTTGTTCCTCTACACGAGCCACATGATGGTTCTTGGCGTACAAACCACGGCGTCTCCTATCATTCATTCGACACAGATAGTACAGTTTTGACTTCCAAACTGTACTATATGTGTCGTTCCGTTGTTCACCGAGAGATTCTTGGGCCCAGGGGAAAATGTCAATCGTAGCACTACGTTTCATTTCACCGATGTCGAAAGGCGGAATAAAGTCGTTGGAGAGCGGCGACGCGCACCATGCCGAATTTATATGAAACGTAGTCGCATGCATTTTGTCTGAAATGTCCATCGTCAATCTGCCGTCCTCATGAAATCCATGAAAAGTAGTCAGGCGAAAATAGCATTGGTGACGATGGCGGACCCAGGACAATCTGTTCTCGACATCGTCGTTCCTAAATTGACCGCAGCAAAAGGCACAAGAGTTACTCGTGTCTATACCGTGTCGCTCGGCCAGATGCTCAGGCAAATGACATACTTTAACTTGTCGATTTGAAGGAAATGGACACAACCGACACTGAACCCATAGAGATCCATGAGTCATGAGTGCCTCGTACTCCAAATCGTTTCGACGAATCTCATCCAACGGGTTGTCGGCCGGCGGCATTTGGGTGTCCATGGTAGCGAAAATCAGGAGCGAACGAAATTTCAGCAGCACAGCAGCGAACACAACGTAGGTCTCACCTTCAATGAAGCAGCGAGCAAATGAAGGGCGACTGTCTAGTGTTTAGTGACTCTGAACTACCCGTCTAGCTTATAACTATGACGACGACCTCGATTACATGTCGAAAACAACGATTCGACATCCAAACATTACCTTATATGGTCACAAAACAAGATCGCCAATAGGGTTGTCCAGCGAGTGGCAACTGCCTCATAGCAACCATCTCTAAGGATAAACAAACCACATGGTGGCCATTTGTTACTGTGCTAATCTTTTCTTTTGATCAGAATTTCGAGCGTTTTTCAGATATAATTGGTTTAAACGATAAAAACTTTACTAGTCTAATACTCACCATTCGAGTTCTTGACTTTGAACAGTTCAGAATCTCACATTCAAGTTAGATAGTTACAGCAAGGATGATCGATTATATCGCTACCGCACATTTCGCTATGTATGGAAACGCACATATTCCTATAGAATTGATATTTACATCAATTAATGATCCGGATTTAAAGTTAACTTTAATAACCAACTTTGGAGAAAATGACACCAGCACCCCAGTTGAAAATGTTAACGATGATCGGATATATTACGTTTGTGCAAATTCCTACCCCGATTATCTTTCTAATTTTTATAATGAGTTGTTGTGAGATGAATGGGTTGGAGAGGATATTATCGGATGTCTAGATCTGCATACCTATCATTTCTTACATTCCTATGTTCCAAATATAGTGTATTTAGAAACTGAAGGACCTGCCATAGGTGGATAATTTATTGGTAAGTGTTTTTATATTTTGTTTTTTATAACTAAATAAAATGTTTTTATATTCCTGTTATAAACCACTTTAGAATGACGTTAAAAAAATATTTCACTACTATATAGGAATCTACAAAAACGTTGATGTAAGCGGTTCTAAAATATTTTTTTTCTCTTTTAGATGAATGGTTGGAGGAAGCAGGGGTGTTAGAAAGTGAGGCGATGCTGTCTTCCTTAAAAGATACATCGGGTGGTGGAGGGAACCTCAAATTTTTGGCTTTTAAAAATTTATTCTAAATTATAATAAACTGAGGCGGTGTTGTTTTCCTAAAAGACACACCGGGTGGTGGTGGGGTCTCGAATACATTATTTTTTTTTTGGCTTTTTAAAATTTATTCAAAATTATGGAGCAACTGATGGAGGCGTCCGGTAATCTTTGGACTCATATACCCTGAGTCGTTAAAAAAGCTCTGCCACGCTTGCTCCGGTAACGGGGAGTGGGATCCCCGGCCAACGTCCATCACAAAATTAAAACTAAAAAATTATAACTATAAAAATACTTTATTCATAATTTCTCCCACTTAATGGGGGATGTTACAAACTTTTTCTTCTTTATTAATGGTTTTGATGTTGTGTACAGAACGCGCCGAATTTGGGTCTCTGCTAGAGTTTTTCGCTTGTTTTAAGTGAGTTTATCTCTTGAGTAATACATTCTGTAAAGTGTGTAAGATACAATAAATTTTGTGTGTTCCTATTTCCTGTATTTATTAATAAGCCCCATTGTGAACACATGTTAGTGTGGGTAGGAAGGGTTGTTTTTAAGCTACCTTTGTTAGGATTTGGTGTCACATCTAAAAAAGAAAATATAAAAATCCTGCTTTTGCCTTTAAAGATATTATTAAAAATACACTCTGGTTTAACCTAGAATATTGACATTAAAATGAATGACATGGATATAAACGTTAAAAATGGAAACCTCAAATGAGGTGGTAAAAGGTGTTGTCCTCAATGCTGTAATTATAGCGAGTAAGATGACTGGCAAATAAGTTGTACTGGTAAATGTCACTACTGTACTTTTAAAAGAATAATTTTTCCATCGTTATATACATTGTTGGTAGTTTTTTCGAGAAAGTTTTTTGGAATATATGTAGGTCACATACGAGAGAAAAAGTCGTTCTTCGCTTACGTGTTTTTTTTTCTTAGGTCACGGCGCTCGATGTGTAAAACTGGTAACTGTATATTGAGTTATAATATTGTTGTTAGTTTTTAAAACTATGACGTTTTAAACCAATAGTTTTAGCAGTTTTAACAGTTTTTAAAACAAATGACCTAACTATCGACCTATTTGTTTGAGTTGGAACCTAACTATTTGTATAACAGTGCCTGAGTTTGTGTCGACCATATCTCTGAGTGGGCCTTTTCATCCACTGAAAAAAACATCATTAATAATGCTCTCCCGGAGACTTTGCGATCAATCGCCATTTCTAAATATCCCTAATAATCCCTTCTATATATCTTTATGAAGGACCAGTTACCAACATATATGTAAGAATTTCTACTCCTAAATTAATAAATTTATCAGGCGGGATAAATTTAGTTTTCAAAAATAATTTGACATTTCCTTTATCAAAATTAATTAAACTGTTTACTTTTTAATTTATGCCACATGTTGTGTTTTTTTAGTACCTAATTATTCTTTAAATTAAAAAATAAAAATTTTGTTCAATAGTTAGAGCTGATATTTCTATACAATAGGCACTTATTGATTAAATACTTACTATTTCATTTAACTAAAAAATGATTTTCCATCTTGGCTATTAAAATTTAATGTCTAACAATATATATTGTAAATTAATCGCTTCTTAATGAGCGTTTAAAAACACATTGTGGTTTTATTCATTATTTTGATGTGATGTTTTTAAAAAAAGCTTTTTCTACATAGGATGAAGAAATAGACGAGCTTACTTGTGCGAAAATTCATTCCATAACCTCTATCTACAAAGGGCCAAATACCACCAGATTTGTTGAAACACCTACTTTGAAGTACACCTACTTTGCCAATTATTCCTTGAATTACTTGCATGCCTCTCTCTCTCTATATATAAATTTATTTTTAAATATATTTCTCCGAGTAAAAAAGGTGACTCACAGTGTAGTTACCTACTAATTAAATTTTGCTACCAAGATTTACTAAGAACTTTATAAAAATACTTAACAGATAAATATTGGCTTTATGATGTTCTTCTCGAATTGAGATGTTGTAAACAGATGTTTTTTAGTTGACTTTTTTTGGATGGGTAGTTATTTTTTACTTGGTTATTATTTTTTAAAAATATATCTCACTTATGTTATTTAAAAAAAAATATTTTGTATTTATTTCATTACATTGTATAGGTTTATGATTACAAAAGTGCCTGCAATACACTAACTAATGATTAAAAAGAGTTTTGATACATTCATGAGAAATTATGCATTTTTTTCCTTTATAGAACTTGTAGGCTGTAAATTATTCATATTTTTCCCCCTTAATCATTGGATTATTTAGAGAAATCAAGTTATTTTTATTTGCTCTAGAAGCTAACTTCAATTTATTTGAGAAAAAAACCCTTTTTATAATCAAACACTTTATTTGTAATAACGTTATTTCTAGCTTCTTGTATGGTCTGATATTATACAAACTATAATTGGCTCTGTTATAAAATAATAAGCAAAGGAAATATTCAGGTTTTTGAACACAGAAAAGCCATTGAAAGAAAAACTATTTCTCATTTCAAAACTCGTAAACACTTAATTCAAAACTTGACTTATAGTATAACCACTAGCCTCTTCTACATCTACTGACTGAACCTGAAACCAAAACCACTTATAATTAAAGATTTATGGCCAGTGTCCGATTCATAACTTGTCCCATTCAAGCCACATCTCCCCTACTTACAACAAAACCACATATATATTTTTAGAAACAATCAAGTTCATAAAATTGGTGTTCTTTTTACCACCCAAGAACATATTTTATTTTTGAAGGATTGTTAACTGCAACTGCAGTGGCTTTGGTATTTTTGTTCTGTTTTCAACTGTTTTTCTTGTTTATGCATGCAGATTGAAACTGGTGGTAGCACAATGAATACTAATAAAAGCCTGGTGTGGAGTGTGTTTAAATATGATGATGCAGTTAAAGTTAAGTGCAATTTATGTTCTACTTTCATTTCAAGAGGAGGGACTGGTAAGAAGGCATCCACCACTCCACTTCTTAATCATATAAGAACTAAGCATACAGTGGAGTATGACAAACACTTTTCGACCAAGAAAACTTCCTATTCCGCAAATGATGATGTAGATGACCCTGATACTAGTTCAAGGAAGAGGTTTCTTAGCCAGCCGACACTAGCATCTGTTCTGGAAAAGAAAAAATTGTGGGACATAAACCATCCCAAATCTGTGGAATTGCACCATGCCATTGCACAAATGATCGCTGTGGACAACCAGCCACACTCATTTGTAGAAGATGAAGGTTTTCGCAATATGATGTCTAAAGCGCAACCACAGTATAAAATTCCGTCGCGGGAATATTTCAAGGATAAGGCCAAAGATGTATTCCGAATGCAGGGCAGATATTGCATCGTTGATTTCGTCATCAGAGAACATATCATTAACCCCAGACATGTGGACTAACACTGTGACAAAGGACAGTTTTATAAGTTTTACTGCACACTGGATCGACATAGCTTATAACTACAGGCATGCTGTATTACATGCAAGACATTTTCCAGGAAGCCATACAGGTGAACGGATAAGTACAATGTTATCCGAGATGAGCGCTGAATGGGCTATAACAAACAAAATACACCTTGTGATTCGTGACAGTGGAGCAAATATAGTAAAAGGTGTCAAAGATGCAAATTTAAAAAGTGAATCTTGTTTTCTTCACAACCTGCACCTTATTGTTACAGATGCCTTAAATTCACAAAGAGCAGTGAAGGAAATTGTTGCAATAGGACGAAAAATAGTCGGACACTTCAACCATTCTTCTTTGGCATGCTCAATTTTCAAACGTATCCAGGAAGAACAGCTACATTTAACATATAAAAAATTAGTTCAGGATGTCCCAACACGATGGAATAGCACGTTCTATATGTTAAGTCGGCTGCTAGAACTTAAAAGTGCTGTTTCTTTGTACGCAAATGAGAACAGTGATGTTGTGAACTTTTCTGCACATCAATGGACACTGATAGAAAATTGCCTGATTCTCCTCCAACCTTTCCAAGATGTTACGAAGCAGATTAGCTCAACAAAATCTTTGATTTCAGAAGTTTTACCTATGGTAGTTACACTAAAAAAGTATCTAACAAACGTTAAAGTTTTCGGCTTAGGAACTATGAAAGATTGCTTACAAAAGAACATTGACCAACGCTTTTGTTCTTTACATCTCAATGATCATTTTTCGGTAGCAACTATGTTGGATCCTAGATTTAAGGTACTTTTTACACCCAAGGAAAATATCGAAGTGAAAATCTTCCGTCTTAAAACTGATGAAAGAAGAGAGCAGTCTACAGGATTCGTCAGAAGATCGACAACAAGAATCAAATCCAGAATCTGAAGTTCTAAATGGTGACACTGATGGCAAGAAGAATCCAATATCTTTTTGGGACTGTTTCAAAGAAATAAGTACCACTTCGCAAGATGACCCAGAGAAGAATTGTGAAGGTGAAGAAACCATCCTTCAAGAGTTGAATGAATATCTTTCTAAACCTGCCGTTGACAGAAAAGTCTGTCCTTTCTCATGGTGGAAAATCAATGCCACTAACTTCCCAATCTTAGCAAAACTAGTAAACAAGTACCTTTCTTCACCAGCTAGCAGCATATAAAGTGAGCGACTGTTTTCAGAAGCTGGACTCATCTACGAAAAAAAACGAAACCGTATTCTACCAAAGAACGCAGAACTATTACTTTTTTTACACCATAATTTACGTATCTTGAACTTGAAACAAATCTAATATGCTTTATTTGTTATTAACATACTGTGAAATATCAATCCAATAAAATGTATTAAAAATAACCTGTTGACTAAGGAAAAATAGTCAGTTAGTTTAACAATTACAACAATAAAAAATTTTATTGAGAAAAATTCAGTTTTAACAGGCCGAATAGTACTGCCGGATAGTTGTATTATCCGGCTACTGCCAACTATCCGGTCTAATGGCCGGATATATCCGTTGCATCCCTACTCAGGATTATTATTTTTTTATTTGTATTTTGATTATGGCCAAAAATTATTACTTTTCATTTTAATTTTTAAATGAAGCTTCCCGGATTCGATTGCCACATACTTTGCAACCATAAGGAATTCTTCAAAAGATAGGAATTAGAAATTAAAAAGAAATAAAATTCTGTTTTATAATTTTAATGTATTATTTTTATTTTTACTTGGTAACTGTACTCCGCAGTTTGTAACCAACGCTTGTACCAGACTTTCTGAAGCTACTATCATTGCCATTACGCTTGTGAAAGCTGCCGTAAAACGATATGGAGGTGTATGCGCTGCTCCCATATCATGAACTTATAAACTCGGTGGCAAAATCACATTCAGTGTATGCAGCTGCAATAGACGCTGAGAAAAAAATTGGAGGAATAGAATAAAAAGCGAGCACTTGATAAAATGTTTGGAAATGAAGCTAAAAAATTGAAAATAGGAACAGAAGAGAACATTAATGCTACGAATAAGAAAATTAAAACCATTCAAGATGACATATCAGCAGCACAGAGTTGTTTGAATGAACTGTTGCAATCAGCAATAAAGAACAAAAGTTTTCACGATATGAAAATTGCATCAACAATGATTGATGCAGCTTCAAAACAGTTGAAGCAGAATTCAGAACTGTTAAGTGCAGAGCAAGTTAAATTAACTAAATTGCAATCATCTTTAAATGCTAAATTATTTAATTAAGTAGCAAAAAGTAGTCATTTGTAAAATTATCATTGAATAAAGTTTCTTTAATTGCGATAAAAATGTTTTTTACTTTTTTTTGTTTTTGAACTATTTCTATTATGCTAATTAATACTGTCCAATTATTATTATTAATTGTTTATTTTTGAACTATTATTTGAGAATGATTGGCAAAATGTTTTAATTGATTAATGAATTTTGGAGTTTGAAAATTGTTATATTTAAAGTTTCTATTCTTTTTTTTTAAACCAACGACTCCTATTTATCCTATATATATATTTTTTAATTTGGCTTTGATGCCTGCGGGTCCAACACTTTTTTACAGCTTGAAAATGTAGAACCCCTCATTTGTTATTTAACTTATCCTTTATTTCCTTTTAGAAAATAAATATTCTTCAAGCAAAAATACTTTAACGATATGTTGCAATTTGTCCTGCATATCACTCAGAGAATTGTCCTGTATTCTTTCAATATTTTGTTATTTAAAATTGTCCCCAATCAAGTTTTACTAGAACCTGGTACATTTAAAAAAATATATTTCAGCTACTTTATATATATTGTAAATTATTATTGCAGGAACTCGTGCATCTGCTCAGGCAAGTCTTGCATTTTTTTTAGTGCAACACACATAGAATTTTGCTCAGAGGATGAAGAAGACACCTCTCCATTTTTAATTTTAGCAACTCTTTTACTTTACATTAAAAAAAACCGGATCAAGAGTTCAACAGTATGAACTATCCAGTATGGCTCTTTAATATCTTTTTATCCTAATTTTGTAATGTTTTTAAATTAATTTTTTCTAAATTGTATTTTATTTTGTAAGAAGTTTCTATTCTTAAAATGTATGAACAATATATTAAATAATAAGTAGTGTTTTCTACAAATAGTCCATAAGTATTATTTATCAGGGTTCGGAAAAAAAACAAGTTTTTTTTGTTTAAGTTTAGGTTTTTTCGGTTTAAATCAGATTTTTTGTTTATTTCGTCTTGTATAAACTTTTTTTTATTCAACAAACCAAATTAACATGTAGTGTCATTTTTTTAAAAAAAATTGTCGAATGGTTAAAAAAAAGTATTTTGTTCAAGTTTTTTGTGCATATTTTGCGTCAGGATTCAGGAACCTTAAGTAGTTAAAAAAAACCTACAGTATGGTATATGTTGAGCACAAGTCGCAGAGTTATGAGTATCATAATAACATTTAAAATATTATAAAACGAAAAAATTTAGAATTAAAATAAATTTATAAAAAAAAGTTTTTTTCTGGAAAAAACCATTTAGTTTAAACCGTTAAACCCCAATATTTATCTATAAAAATTGGCAGCAGTAACAGCTACGTACAGAAAAATAAATAAAATAAAACTCCCTCGCTTTTTATTTAAAAGGATGTCTTAGTTAATTTGAATGTTTTACAGGAGGAACACTTCTCCAGAATCCCGTCCTGAAACAGTATGTTCTCTAACCTTAAATAGCAACCCAAGTGATGTTCTCATTGAGACAGGATGTACCAACTGTAAAGAGAACTATGGTAAGTGTTCTGCATATTTAAATATTGCTTTAATGTTATGTAATATTACTATTTGCGTATGCATTTGTAATATGAGGGATAAAAGAGCATTTAACTCACTGGCGACGCTTAAGCGAGTTTTGAAATGTTTTTCCTGGCATTTTATTTAAATTTTCGACACGTTTTTCAATGTGTTTTAAAAATGAAAATTAATTTGAAATATGTAACTAGGAATGAATGCTTAAAAAAGAAATTAAAAAAAAATATAGATGTTGAATTTATCTGAGGGTGCAGAAAATGTTTTTACTTCCAACATTTCCCCCAATCATATGAAATACATACCATAGGTATTGAAGATTTTGCGATATACGAGTTGATTTTTTCATGTTTACAAAATAACGACCGGCCACGCAGAACTAAATGAACGGCTAGTCGGCAGAAATATATTTTGTGAAAGTGCTAGCCATGAGTATCTTTTTACTGTCGGGAAAAAAATTTCCATCTCGGGGAAATTCATTATCAAAATCAATTGTATATTTTCTGCAAAATTTCCCCAGATGGCTAAAATTTCCCCCGAGGTAAGAGCGCCGGATTGAACATATTCTGCACCCCTGGAATTTATGTGCATTATTGAAAAAACTGGAGGCTGCAGGCTGTACTATCACTTCCATGACCTGCCACTTCTGTTAAATGTTTTAACAAGATAGTTTTAAAAGAATAGTAAATGCCCATAATTGTTTTAGTTGTTTGATTTATTTTTATTGTTAACAGTTCGGTTATATTATGACACACATAATTCTATTTTTCAGATATTTTGCATAATATTTTGCAAAAAGTAGTACACTTAACAAATGAGGTGAAAGAGCTGAAACAAGTCCAATGTAGTGCCCTTATTAATCAAAATGAAAAGCAAGAAATTCCCAAGTTTGAAAACTTTCCGTTATCTTCTGCCGAATAAGTTGTGATGTTAAACACAGAATTAGAAGATAATATCTTATTTAATAAATTAGTAAGATTTTATTTGTAATGTTAACAAGTTCTAAAAGAAGTAAAACAGCCTACTTCCATACTCACTGAAATTCTTATAGAAAAACAAGTAGGTTTGTAACAGTAACTGTCACCTAGAACTGCTTCCACACAAGACACATCAGGAAAAAAATCACCAAACACAGCATTAGTTACAATTTAAACTTTTAGTCGCCAAAATTGGCTGTTTTCATTAGCTTTCTTTCGCCAATCCAATTAATATTTGTTGTTTGCCGAGTTTATTTGCAGTTTGAAGAAAAGAAAATAAACAAAGAAAATAGAACTCTCTCTGCTGCTTTCGTAATACTTATATAATGAACCATCAAAAGAACTCTATTGTATTATATACTATGACGTCATTCCAAATTTATATGATAAATGTTTCGAACCCTGCTTTTTTACAATGCTCCTTGTTTGTGTGTAGCAAAAATCAAGAACGCTCCCAATTTTCTATAGTATTATTGCTAGCAAGGAGCAACAACAGTTTTTAAAAAATTCACTAATTGTTGAATAAATATATGGTAAAACTTTACTTTCCACAGGCGAAATATCTGGGACAGTTTGGGGGGATGGACATCAACCACTGCACACGAAGAATTCTGCCTATGCTAATGACAAATACCGCAGCGAAAAGCTTCAATGGGGCTAGAGGCTATGGCAAAGTCGGCATGAAAACGCTCTCAAAAGTTTTGCTTTTGGTTGCAGGTAATGTAAATATATTTTTATATAGAAAAAAATAACTCCAAATTTTTAATAATTGTTACTTCATTTGTAAGTGGCCCCTGATCGTAATTTTTTTTGTAGCAACACATTTTCTATCAGAAACATGTCAGTTATTTATTTTATTAAATAAATAAGTTAATAAAGTTATTTATTTTATTAAATATATAATAAAACTTTATATTTAATTATTCATTCACTTTTCTATAAGTTATTAAGACGATAAAAGAAAAATAAAAATTAAAAATCAGCAAAGGTCAATGTGTATTTTGATTAATGCGATGTTTGTTGCTGTTTGCCTGTGAATAAAGGAGAAATTGAAATTAATTTTATCATTTTAAGTCCTCTTCAACACTTGTTACACAGAAAAAAATGTTTTGTTGGGAGAACCAAATTTTTTTTTGTTGACGTGTTTTGTTGACTAATTTTGTTGACTTAACAATATTTTACTTGTCGCAACAAAACGGGTATTTTCACCTTAACAAAACCCGTTTGGTTGACCTGCTATTGGCTGTTTCTTACTGTAACGTCATCAACGGCAAATCGAAGAAAAGAAGAAGAATTGAAAATCGAGAAGGGCGCCATTCGGCCGACGGCCATTATCATCGTGTTGTAGTAGTGATGGGAATAATCGAATGATGACCGATTACTTTTCACAATAATCGAACAAATAATCGATTATTTCTGTTTTACGGTTACAGTTAAAATCCTATTAAAAAATATATATTATCGATTATTTCATCGATTATTTTTATTTTACGGTTCAGTTATACAGTTAAAATCAGACCATATATATATATATAGTCTAATTTTAACTGTATAACTTTGCAGTAGAATTAAAATAATCGTATAAAATATAATAATCGCAAATAACCGTAATAAAAAATATATATATATTAATAGAATCTGGCAATATAAATACTTCAAAGTTAGTTTTGGTTCGGGAAAAACGGGATTTACATTTCCTAGATAACTGCGACGAACAATGTCCAAAAAGATTAAAATTTGTTGTTCGTAACTATAACTGTTTGAATTTGTATATTCGGTTCATGTTCGTGTTCGCCGTTCGTATTTATTTGTTCTGGTCATAGAGGATTTAAAGTTGAAAGGCGATCTTGTGCTTAATGAGGATACAAATTTTAAGTTAAGTATATTTTTATCATGAAAATATTGGAGATTCCATTATTAAATGCATAGAGATGCATTTAATTAATGGTCTCAAAGATCATGATGTTATATTTAGACCTTTCCCTGGGGCCAAAATTGAAGGGTTAATTGGCGAAATCTCACTAATTAAATGCCAATTAGATTGTATTCTTGTACATATCGGCACTAACAACATTCTCCGCGATGGTGTTGGGACGATATTACGCAAGTTTGGAGATTTGTTTGATGAGATAACGTTGATTAACCCTGAAGTTAAGGTTATTGTGTCTGGCATATTGCCACGAACGCAAAACAATTTCTTAAGTAAAGGGGAACGGGCATTGTTCTTAAAAGATTTGAACAAAATCAACCAGAAGATTTCAATTGTAAATAACAACCTTAGTTTTATGTGTGGAGGTCGGGGCTTTTCGTACTTTTTGTCGAAGCAGCCGATACTTGGGTATGATGGGCTACATCTTGGGAAGCATGGTCATGGTCGACTAGCGGGAGAGTTTATGATAGAAATCAGCAAGGTGACGGTAAAATGTTGTAAACCTTTCATGGATTCCATACATTCCTTTCCTTCTCTTGTTGCAGGGGAAGACCAGGAACCCTCTGTTGGTAAAGTAAAACCTTGGCCTTCCCTCAGAACTCTGGAAGAAAACCCCCCGGCAGCGAAACCTGATGAAGCCCTCTTTGCTTTAATTGCCCTTACAAGGTATGTTATAATTGTAAAACTAATGAATGCAAAGCAATTAAATTATGTATTGATCTATTTTTGAGCAGTTTTGCCTCTTTTATTGATAAACTCTCTCTCTTGCAGACCTTGGCCTCCTCCGTTTGTTCGTCCTCCATTTAGTGGGACTGCTGGCAGCCCAGCCACCTATTCTGTAATCGTCAATGCCTCGGCCGTGGACTCTTGTGCCTCTGTTGCTGCTTCATTATACACAGTTGTTCAAACAAGGTGTGTATATGTTTCTTGAAGGGTTTAGTTTAGGTTGTTTTTAATACAATTGTTTTATATTCGGATTATACTGTCATTTAAAAATACAAGTCGTGATGACCGACAACAGGCTCTAGGCCTATCAAGGTTGGTTTAAACTATTTCCTGGCTACTAATCCCCAATGTGAATTTGGTGGACATCATCAGGTTGATTTGACTTGCTTTTTTGTTATTTTTTTACTATTGCATCTGTAAAATGCAACTGTTGGTGTTTATAGTCATATTAAATTTGATTTGTCATGGAAGTGTGGGTGTCCTTGACTCCAGGTATACCTAATGCTCTTTATTATACAACGCATTACAGAATGGGAACCCTAGAAACTTGTGCCTAGGTCTCCAGCTTGTCATGATTGGGCACTGTTGGTGGTCAAGCATAAAAGTATTTTTTAGATTAAAACTGGTGATATATTAAGTTAACATATAGATTCGTCATTTTAGTTAGGTTTGTCAGTGATCCATCTAGGAAATTTATAAGTGTATGAGTAACCTATAAGTGTATTGGTAACCAAAACTATTTGGTGTTAATGCAGTTAGGTGAAGGGACCATTTCACTAAATTTTTTGATGCGTTTGTTTTTAGCTGATAGAATTTAGTGAAGGGTCCCAAGCCAAGATAAACCCAAATTTCCTCCCAATAGATCCCTAAATGTTCAATATGATCTGCATTTTCTGCACTTTATATTAACAAAGACTTTATCTTACAGACCCTGGCCTCCAGCTTTTGTTAGGCCACCTTTTGGTTCACTTTCTGCTGTACAAACTAGGTATGCAAATGTTCCTTAAATATTGGTTATGGGTTTAAATATTTATTATGTTTTAATGTTTCGGTCTATCTTACAGACCCTGGCCTCCAGCTTTTGTTAGGCCACCTTTTGGTTCACTTTCTGCTGTACAAACTAGGTATGCAAATGTTCCTTAAATATTGGTTATGGGTTTAAATATTTATTATGTTTTAATGTGCATCAATCTATCAATTAATTACTTCTTTATTTGAATTTGCAATTAAAATTTTGGTTAAAAACTTTTTTGTATTGAGTATAACTAACATTTTTCCTCAAAAATGATTTCTCAATTCTAATTTTTCACAAAAATATTTATTAAAAATTAGAACCCTGGAAATTTTTTCTAGATTTACCTGTTTGTATTATTTGCATTTTTTGTCCTGATTTGAAACAAGGAATTTTCTCGCAGGCCGTTGCCACCTGAGAGGTTTTCTCGGCTACCATTTCATACTGGATGCCTGCTGCCTTCTCATTCTGATGAATGTGCTGCTTCCACTACCCCTGCCAAGGAGCGTGCTGCTGCCGGTCACCCTCTCCCGACTGTCTCCTTCTTATGACAATTTTCGGAGGCTTCTGGACAGAGTATGCTTTTTCTTTTTAGTGCCTTTTAAAGAAAGTCTTTCTTTTTTACTACCAATCACAGTGCAATTCATGATTGTTTAAATATATAATTTCAATTTTTGTTTATTTTTAGAGCCAGTGGTAAAAAGACCTTCGGACCTCATCAAGATGAGTTCTAGTCAAGTGCTGCCAGCAGTGTCCCTGTCAAAGAACATGTTGCCACCAGTGCCCCTGCTCTCTATCCAAGTTCCTGCTACTATTGTTTCACAGCAGTCACTGATTCCTTTGGATGGTGATATTATTGATGAAGGTAAGTCAAAAGCAGGTAAGTTAGTAGGTACTGATGGTATTTGTCTTAAGTCAGATTGTTGTGCAAAATCATCTACTGTTATGACAACTGATAAAGAGCATGATAAAGGTTGTCTAATTCATTCTTCTGTTACCCTGAATAGTAACTTATCTCATGTTACTGGTGGAGGTCGTCCAAAAGTCATGTATCCCAGACAATGCGTAAATTGTAAAAATTCTTATGCTAATAAAAACGCATTCCAATATCATAAAAGAACATGCAATATTACAGTATCAGATAATTACTCCTGTGAAATGCAGGTGCAAAAGAAAGAATCTAAAACTTCTTACCCAAAACAATGTCCAGAGTGCCAAAATTGTTACAAAGATAGACGTTCCTTTTATAATCACTTTAAACTTACTGGTTGTGAAAAAGAAACGGTTTCCTATCCTAGAAAATGTTTAGATTGCAGTAAGGTTTATGTAAATAGAAGCACGTTTTGTGCACATAAAAAAGCCTGTGGAGTTGTTGATAGTGCAATGTATAAGTGTGAAGTTTGTGGTTTAGTCTTCAAAGACCGCAAAGAGATTTTCAGGCATAAACCTCATTGTTCTATTTCTGATTCTAAATACAAATGTTATGTTTGCCCCGTTCCAGAATGTGGGCATTCATACTCTAAGTTAGGTACTTTTAATAAACACATGTTGGATAATCATGAAAACAAGGGTTTACAAAAGTTTACCTGTGATACCATGGAAACATTTTACGAATGGATAGAGAAGGAAGCTAGATCAACTTATACTTCTTTCAAAAAGTTGACTGGAAGCAGGGTATCAGGTAACAAAACTTTTCTGTATTATTCTTGTCAATTTTATATGTCCTCTAAGTCAAAGCCTGAAGTTCTTTTACGAAGGAACCAAAAATGCACTATTCCAGTAGATGTTCACTGTCCTGTACGGATATCTGTTTGCAAAGAAGAAACATTTATTTGCAAAGAAACATCTGATTGCAAAGACAAATGTGTTTGCAAAGACAAATGTGTTTGCAAAAAAGATTGTGTTTGTAAAAAGAAATATTTAATTACTGTTTATTATTTTCCCCAACATAACCATCATGTAGGTTTTCAAAACTATATATATCAGCCTTTAAAGCAAAGTTTCAGAGACCAATTAAAACAGATGCTGATATTGAAAGTCCCCATACCTGAGATTCAACGCTTATTGAGACAGGATTTGACTGGCCGTGAAAATCGTTCTCATTTTCCTGTGAAAGAAGCGTTTGTATCAAGAAAGTTGATCCAATCTTATGCAAGACGCATTCATGCATCTCTGTACCCTGCTAGGATTCCATGTCTACTAGGGTACTTGTAGACAAGTTGTCTAATGAATGTCATAATTCAGTTTTGCTCTATAAGCCCTTTAAATCAAAAACTATGTATGGCTCTTGTGAATTGGATCAACATACTAGTTCAAGTACATTTGCCTTTGGCTTTCAAACTGCAGAACAGAAAGATGTGCTAATACAAAATTCGCACAAAGCCCTTTGTGTTGATGCAACACATAAAACAAATCAATATGATTTATATTATGTGTTGCATGTGTTATTTGTTATTTCTTATTACTCTTATTGTTCCAGATGAATTTGACAAAGGATATCCGGTTGCTCATTTTGTTGCAAATCGATTGGATTACCATACTATGTTTTGTGTCTTTTCTAGTGTTAAATTGAAGATACCGGATTTAAATGTCCGTGTTTTGATGACAGATGATGACACTTTTACGGCTTCAGCCTTTAAAGATGTATTTGGATCAGATTTTAAGCATTTTTTATGTCAGTGGCATGTTTTACATTTATGGGCTAGACAGATTAATTCCAAAATTTCATCTAGGAATTAAAGAAGGTGATTTGTAAAATGCTTAGAGACCTAATGTATGCAAAGAGTGCTGAAAATTTTCATCAGCTACTGGACGATTTTTTAAAATTTACAGATATATGCAAATTATTTCAAGAGTACTTTCAGGGAACTTATTGCAACAGGGTAGAAGTATGGGCCAGTTATTTCGAACCCGGCCGTATACCAACATAACTACTAACAACTACTGTGAGTCTTTCCATAGTCTGTTGAAAAAAGTTTATTGTGAAGGTAAGTACAATCGTCGTCTAGACAAATTGCTACAAAAGTTGTTGGTCATGGAAGATGATCGCTATTTAAAGCGGTTAGAGAAAGTGATTTATAACTCTCCTATAGTTTCAGACTACACCAAACTTTCCAAATGTGTACATTCCCGTGGATACCAGATGACCATATTACTTTTAAGGCTGACTATTGGCTTGTCCAGTCACAGTCTCAAAAAAATAAGCAGTACATAGTTAAGCAGGTTAGCAAGGAATGTCCTATAAAGGACCATTGTATTTCTAAATGTATGGATAGTGGTTGCAGGGATTTGTGTACTCATATGTACACCTGTGACTGTCCTGTTAATGATAACTTCTGTAAGCATATCCATAAAGTGAATTACATGAATGTTTGCCATTTGCCGAGAAACCAAGCAGATAATTTTTATAAATTAGGTTCTTCAGAGGTCTTGATCCAAAATGAACCTTCTGTTATTAATTCTGAAAACTCTAAAGCCCCCACTGTGTTATCCAAAAAAAGTAAGGTTGAAAATGTAAAGAGTTTGCCTCTGAGATAAATAAATTGCTTGATATACCAAAAGTTCAGGATTTAATGCTAAACTGTGCATATTCATGTCTAAGTAACCTACTTTCAAGTTTAAGGGGTGCTTTAAACATGAAAAGTACCGATTCTAATGACACAGATTTCCCCCCTTCTAACATACCCCCCAATCAAAAACCCAGTCTTCAAATAGATTTTATTAAGGCAAAATCTAAAAAAGGTCCTAAAAAAATAAATGTAACATCTGAAAAGCTCAGCTTAAAAAGAAAATCAAAATGTAATGAGGATTCATGTCCTTCTCCATTGAAAAAAACCTAAATTCTCTCATGATAACTTTTAACTTCATCTCCTAAATGTATTCAAAATCCATATAGATCCTTTTCTTCTGCTTTAAATTATGATAGTGTTTTTTATGCTGGCTCACATAAACTTAATTATGTTGCTCTAAAGTCTTTAGATCCTTATATAAGTGATAGCGAAGTAGCTATTTTAAAATTGAAAGATCCTGGCTTTGTTAAAGGGTTTTTGTGTGATGATATTGTGGATTCTTATGTTTCAATGTTATGTACTGATAACCCAAATTTTTCTTGTGCTTCATCTGCAGTTTCCCAGTTAATAATTAACAGAACCACTGCTGTCCTCAATTTAGACAAGCCAATCATGTTTTATCCTCTTTGTAAATTTGATCATTGGATTTTAATAGTCATAAACCAGAACATCAAGACAATGAAATTTATGACCCCCTTACATCGAATTTCAATGTCCAGACCAGCCCCATGCCAATATTTCGAGAATGCTTAAGAGCATATACTGACATCAACTTATGTCAATGGAAGATAGTTTCACCACCTCATGTTCTTCAAAATGATAATATAAATTGTGGAGTTTTTGTTTGCTATTATGTACATCAAATCTTACATGAACATAGTTTGAAAAAGCCTTTTGATCCTGTTCAGTTTAGATCTTATTTGTACCACTCTTTAACATGTTCAGTTCCTTTAAAATTTAATAATGATGAGGATTACTTCCAAATCAATGTCAAACCAGCTAACGAGTGTCAATCAAACCAACTATCTCGTTTTAATTCTATAAATAAAAATAATGTTTCAAGTGTTGTTGTACATATTGATAAGGAATATATTACAAATTATATGCTTAAGTCTTTAGATCCCTTTGTAACACCAGATGAAGAAGCTATTTTAAAATCTGCTTCAACAGTTTTTAAGAAAGGCTGGTTGTATGACTCCATAATAAATGCTTTTCTTTTCAAAGTTGCTGAGAACCTAGAAGAAGTGGAGTCTACTCATTGTATCCTTTCAAATAACATTTCAAGGCCTATCACCAAAAATTATTTTATGTTTAAGAAAGATTTGTGTAAAGTTAATCTCGTACTGATACAGTTAATTTAAATTTTCATTGGATTCGGTAGTAGCAGATGTTAAAGAACATAGTTTTGAATTTTATGATCCCCTTAATTTGAGAATAAATTCTGATATTAAAGGTTTTTGAGTAATTGTGAAACATTTTTTAATAGTGCTTTCAATACTTCATGTGTTGGCCTTTAAAAACCCCTTCTTGTATTCACAGACTGACAACTTAACTGTGGTGTGTATATTTGTTATTATGCTTTGCAACGTATAAATTATAGACCAGTAACAAAAAAATTTGATACTGTTAAATTTAGAGAGAGCATTTTCAAATTTTAATTAGGGAGGAATGATTTTTATTTTAATTTGTATGTTGGTTTAGTTGTCTCATTTCCACTGCCAGTCTGTCTAACATATAAAAAACTCTCGGCAGCAAAGTTCTATATCCGCCCCCTGGATCAGCAAACTTGTACAATACGATCTAACTCCAGGTGTCAGGCAGCAATGCCGGTAAAAGCCAAATTTTCTTATGGCCATTTTTTTATTTTCTAATATGTTTTATCTTTTCTTTCCAACAGACCATATCGACCACAGGAATTTGTATGATGCTCAATAACGTTGAAGAAATTTACTGTTTTTTTTTTTGTACAAACATTTTTTTAATCACAATAAAATTATGTGATGATATTTATGTTGCTTTTATTGTGGAATTTACTAAACATTCTTTACTTCACTGAGTTTATTGTTCTACTCTTGTTTATTGGCACTTTGGGCTCTTTGCCCCAAGAAAGAAGGGATGGTCAGATAATTTGGGAAAGAGGAGATTGTAGCTAAACTTGCAGGTTTTTTTTACCTTAACTCTATGAGCCACATGCCAATGAAGGAGAGTCGAACAATAGGCATTTATTATTTCTAGTTCAGTTGACATGTTAAGTTATTTTCCTAAAATCACATCTAACACAAATATTCACATATCCTACTTTATTCTGTGCCTATTTAACATTTTAATTTTTGTATAGCTGCTGCATAAGTGCTGCAGTTTTTTTAAGTGGGTTATTCTATATTGGCGGCGGAAACTTTATTTTGGTTTATAATCAGTGGCTTTATGATAGTTAATATTTTATATAGGTAGAAAGGAATCATTAAACAATAAATACAATGTTTGATTTTTTTTGCTATTCATTTAAAATAAAGGAAAACAGGTTCTATTAAAATTCCTCTTTACCACAAACATTTTTTTTTTTAGTGATCTTGTAAATGTCTTGGTTATTCTTGCATTAACTGTATCTTTGTGATAACACAACAAAATAATTTTAAGAATAAATGTTCCATAGCTCATTCATTCACTAAGGTCTTCAATGGAAGACCTTAGTGAATGAACGAGTTCTGGAACAACAAGTTAAAACGAGAAATAAAAACAACAAATAAACCGGGTAATTTGTTTTAAACAAGGTGGTTTTTTTTTCAAATCATGAACTACATTATAGATATTTGTACTAATTGCAATAAAATAATTGATATTCAAATCAAGTTTTGTTTCAAATATTAAATCTAGCAAAAATATTTAAACTAATTAAAAGATTAAATTTAATAATTAAGGAATTAAAATAATCAAATGATTAATAAAAGCAACAAAATAATATTAAACACTTTCTTGCAATATAGAGTCGTAAAAAACCATATTTTAATAAAGTTTCATAAAATTCGTTGTAAATAGTTTTTAAAAAACAATACATTTAAATCAGAAATTCAGAATGTATTAAAAAGGCTATTAGAGGGAAATGACTTGAATGGGGCAGTAGTTTGAAGCTTTAATTATAAGTGATTTCACCTTCAGTCGTTAGAAGGTGGTTAGTCTTTATTAATCATGCAAAGTAAACGTATATTAATTTATGTATTATACATAAAATTGATATACGTTTACTTTAGTATGCAATGTAAAATTGCTCTGATTGCAAAAGCGTTTTTGCATTGACATTTATGCGAAAATTTCAATTATAAGTTGATTCGGTTAAATATTTGAGAATCTGATAAAGACTGTTTGCTATATTAGCAACAGTAAAAATGTGGCAATTATATTTTAAAATTAAAAATAATAAAATTCAAATCAAAAAATTCTCGGGGAAAAAAAGAACAAAAAAAAACATTAGTTTTTGGCAAAAAAACACACATTTGGTTGAACATGGTTTTAACCATGGTTTAAACCAAAGCCGCACCCGGGGGGGGGGGGGGGGGGTTCCCCCCCTCCCCTGAATCCCGCAAAATCATAAAATAACTTTAGTCCCACTTTATTTTTTTTTTTGAATAATTTAGTACAAACTGCCCACATATTTATTAAATTTCTTTCGATACCGATAGCAGATTCCAATGTTTGTTCTAATCCGAAAGGAATTTTACTTTCGCACGCAAAAAATACATTCATCGCGCGGCGCCTCGAGACGCGGGCTTGAATTAGGGGGCAATAAATATGAATATGTGACCCCCCCCCCCCCCCCCCGAAGGAAAATCTTGGGTACGGCCCTTGTTTAAACCAAATGCCTCAAACGTGGACAACCCAACTTTTAACCAATCAAGCATAATATCCATACAAAACCCCAAAAAAAATTTGAAACCCGTAAGTAATCGGCCCATTTTCATCTTATTGGAATTGTTTTCGCAGTTATCTAGAATTGTTCCCTTCCCGGGAAAAACTTGGTTTGGATTGGATGTTTATGGCTGTTCTTTTCAAGCTTGCTTGAAATGCTTTAACACAGCTTAAAAGTTTTGTTAACTTAAAATCATAGTCAAATGGCAGGCAGTATCGGGCTTTAATATCAGTTAAGAAATCAGAAAAGAATCAATAAAATGTTATATTCAAACAGAGTTAAATCAATTTAATTTTTAAGAAAGTGACTGATAATTACTTTTAACTTTAACTCAAAATGCATCTGGCACTAGACAATTCGGCGTTAGTTTCGGTTTAGTTTTTTAGCGTCAGTTTCAAGTTTCAAAATTCAGCCAAAGATTTTACAATACAAATAAGTGTTTAAAGGTCATCATTAACGTACAATATGGGATCTTTTTGATGCGAAAGTGCAGAGCGTGGTTTCGATAACCCACTACTGCCCGAACTCTGTATTCCGCACGGTCTGGGAGCTATCGCTAACAGGTCATTCCCTAGGAGGTAAATTAAAGGGACAACTTTCTTTTTCATAAAGCAGCGGCGTGGCAGCAGAACTGCTCGGCATGAAAAGCGCGTTACAGTGTGCATCTACGGAAAAGTAGAAACCGTTCGCTAACACACTGTCGGCGAGCAGGAGAAAGAGCTCGGGGCTCCAACTTTTGAACTCAAAAGTGCATCAAGATAAACAACGCGGAAATTTCATGAACCTCGGGCCGAACTCTGGTAATACAAGTAGCAGGTCAGCTGTTAGTATGGGTATCTTCAATGGAGAAGGATACTCGATTTGGAAAAGAAGAATGCGGGCCACCATGGTCGCCAAAGATCTGGACGCCCACTTGGATGCAGACCCTCCACCGGACGACAACGCTGCCGTTATCAAAGCCAGGAAGGCATACGCCCTATTGATCCAGTTCATCGGAGACGACATACTCTCTACCATGCAGACCGAGACAACAGCGGCAACCGTATGGAAGAGGCTTGAGGATCAATACGACAAAAGTGGAAAAGGCACGGTGGGTCAGATGCTGACCAGGAAAAGACTGATGACAGTGAAGAAAACGAGAGATGTCGGTATGAGAGAACACCTTGACCACATCTCAAAATTGGACAGTGATCTGAGGTCCACCGGAGCCACCGTCTCAGATGAAGACCTGATGGTCTACATGTTGATGTCACTTCCGAAAGAGTACGAGAGTACCAGGACAGCTCTATAAAATTAAGACAGGTCCACTGGGAATGAATTCGGACCACATGAGAGTAAGACTAATAGACGCTGATGCCAGACTCAAGAAGGGACAACCCACCACGTCAATTCAGATGTCTGGGAGACTCCGCAGCCTTTACCGCCTCGAGGAGATCACTCTTCTGCAGCCAGTGCAAGAAAAAGGGACACATCGTACGTTTCTGCGGAACAAAGGCGTATGCTTCAACTGGGGCCGCCACTTCAAACGGGAGTGGCCTAGAAACAGAACACGTGAAACCAATCCACCCAACGCCTCATCGGCAGTACCCTTCGTGGCAGGAGATCTGAGCTTGACCAATTTTATTGTCGACTCAGGTGCGACCCATCACATGTGCTCGCGCAAAGACTGGTTCTCGAACTTTCAAGACCACACAGGAACAGTACAGTGCGCTTCTAAAACCGCAGCTCTGAAGGTGACAGGCATGGGAGACATAAAAGGTGAAACCTCAAAAGGTCTCAAGATAATCCTGAAAGAAGTTCTCTTCGTACCGAACATTAGTGGACAATTGATATCCGTCAAAAGTATCGAACACGCCGGTTTTTCTGTCATGTTCAAAAACGAGAAAATCTACGCACAATCCGACGTCCAGAAGATACATTTCGCACCAGTAGTGGCCAGTATGTATGCGATTTCACTCCCATCTGCACTTCCCGTGCAGCCAAAAATGTCCGACGAATAATACCCCGTGTAAGAAAGTGCACGTTAAATATCCTTCAAAGTCCTAACGCTGCGTACGATGTCGCCCTTAACGGTTGCGTTGGGTGCCTATTCAGGTGTCGGCTCGTCACTTGACTGTGGTTCTAAAATACGACGTCCGTCGCCAATAGCCCTCGTGTAGCTCTAGTGCGACGATAATTCAAACCCAACCCATCTGCACTTATGCAATGCAGACCGTCGCGCAGGAAGGAGAACTCTGGCACCGGAGACTGGGACACCCGTCCTTGTTTACACAGAACCTCATGAAGCTCCCCGTGAACGAAAACTTCTGTGAAGTGTGTGTCACAGCAAAGCAGTCTGCAACCCCCATGGGAGTGGGACCCAGAAACCGTGCAAGCGCATCTTGGCTGACTCTACACAGTGATTTCTGTGGCCCCATCAGTCCACCAATGCCGTCAGGTGCCAAATACTTTCTTACAGTCACAGATGACTTCAGTCGTCTCACAAAGGTACGACTACTGCATCACAAGAATGACGCCATCAACGAGCTCATCTTTTTCCTCAAGGCCCACCCTTCGGTGAAGACTGTGCGATGCGACAATGGTCGGGAATTCATCAATGAAAGAATGATGTCGTTTGCCAGGAAAAATGGCGTAACGATTGACCTTGCACAACCCTACACGAGTCCCCTCAATGGCGTCGCAGAAAGGATCAACAGAATTCTACTGGACAAAGCCAGAACAATGATACAGGAAGCAAATCTTCCCAAAAGATACTGGGGATATGCTGTCCAAACCGCAGCCTACCTCATGAACAGAATACCCAGCAAGAGCATCAACGACCTATCCCCGTTCGAGTTGATGCACGGTAAAAAGCCGGAATTGAAGAACCAGAGAGTCTTCGGCAGTGAAGCGTACAGCTTGGTACCAAAGGCCCAAAGGAGCAAAATGGACAAGAAAAATTTTTATTTACAAGAAACAGTTAGCTCCCTTTTAAGAGATCTTAAAATACTAGAAACAGATGGGGTGTTCGTAGAGAAGCTTATGACTCATTTAAAGGGTACATTGGCAGTTATTTCAGGAGAGAATCTATCTTCTAATGAACTAGCTGGCTTTAGCACTTCGTTTTCATCTAAAAAAGCCAGAACATGTAGAAAGTGTCTAATTATGAATAAAGATATACGTAAAGATAACAATTATGCTTCAAGAACAAAAGAAAATTATAATTACCATTTATCACAGATTAGTGAGAATCTAGATAATAAAACTATATATGGAGTCAATAAATATTGTCCTTTCAATGAATTAAACTTTTTCCACATAGTTGAAGGCACACCACCAGATGCTATGCATGATTTGTTGGAAGGAATTGTGCCATATGAAATTGCTTTATTATTCCAACATAGATTTAAAAAATATATAACTTTTGATTTGCTGAACGACAGAATAGAAAATTTTAATTATAAAGGCACAGATAAACTAACAAAAATCGCGAAAATTCCAGTCACCTTTAGGAGAAAAAAAGTCAGTAGGTGGCAATTCATCGCAAAACCGTACATTGTTGAGGTTATTGCCATTTATAATTGGGGATGTTATTCCAATAGATGGTTCTTGTGAAAATTGGAATTTGGTGATGCTGTTAAAAAGTATAGTTGAATTGTCATTAGCTCCAGAATTGTCAATTTCAATGGTATCATATTTGAAATACAAAATGGATACGCATTTCTCTCTTTTCAAAGATATATATCAACTTCTCAATCCTAAAGTAAAACATCATAATATCACTCACTAATGCATAGGCTATTTTGGAATATGGGCCATTATTGAACATGTGGTGTATGAGATTTGAGGCTAAACATCAACATATGAAAGATGTAATCAAAAACGCTGTCAATTTTAAAAACCCTTGCAAAACTATAGCACAAAAACATTGCCTTTTAATGACATACCATCTATCAGCAAATGATTTATTTTCCCCGGAAATTGATGTCAGGAGCTCAAAGAATGTCCATAAGTCATTAATTGATACTAATATATGCTTTCATTTAAACAACATCAGCTAAAAGGAAATCTATGTTCAGTGTAAGGACATTTTCTTCAATAGAATGAAATATTCTGTTTGTCATATTTTGTGCTTTAATCATCTATCTTCAGTTACTTTTGCTGAAATAAGAGTATTTGGTTTGTTGCAAACTATATATTTTTGGTCTCCAATAAATACGAGCCAATTTAATGAACATTTCCACTTTTATGAAGCGACAAGTACCGAGGAATTTTTACTGTTTTCTACAAAGGACTTAAAAGATTATTATCCTTTAATTACATACAAAGTCAAAAACTATAAAGTAAAAGCCATCTCTCTTCATCATGCACTATATATGCAACTTTAAAAATGTTAGTATAGAATTAGTTTATTATTTTGTTTATTTAAATTTTTTAATGTTATTTTAGGATGAAAGTTTTGATAGAGTTTGGCGAAGAAAGTTCATTTAGAAGAGAGCATTGAAGTATGCATAAATTCAACAAGTAAAATGTTTAATATAAATGCGGAAAGAGTAAAATTACAAATATTCGATGCTGAATTTAGTGCGGAGGAAGCCATAGAAATAAAAAGTCGCATTTAAGTTATCGACAAAACTGCTACTTTTGAAGATGAAGGCATTGCAATGGAAGAAATACCACCTGCAGAGGATGACAAAAATTTAAGACAAAAAAATTGGAAAGCTTCCAACTTATCCATTTCTGTCGAGTCATTTTCTTTAGCGTCTCGAGAAGAGTTGGTTGATGCAGACAGAATTTATACATCTTGTGAGAGATTGCTTAAAGCATCGTACAAGCTAACGAGAAAGATCATTGATATTATTTCAAAGGAACTCGGTGTCTACCCCGCGCCCCTCTACCCAAGCAACGACATGTATAAAAGTGTGTCAGAGAAACTAACTGAAACTGTTCCCTTTTTGAGGGATCCGATTGGGGTAGGAAGCTCATCTTGGATCATCGCTACAAAATAAAGGATGCAAGAAGTCAGACGAAAGTTGAAGAAGTTAGAGTTAATGCAGGTAAGTTTTTATTTTTTTAGAATTATATTAAAATATTTTAATTTATTAAACTTGTGAATAATTTTGTGTGCTGTTATACTTTCTAGGTCTAAAATTTTATTCCCCTTTCCTTAAATTACGAAACAAAATTATATAAAGTAGTGTTTATCTTACGAATGTATGTCTTTAGAAATATACATATTGTAAATTAATAAAACCCTGTAATTTGTAATTATTTAGCTAAGCAAACTAAAAATATTTTAGATTCACAATTTTTTTTAATAGTATGTGATATTGCTGTGAAGACAACAGTTAAGTCCCACCAATGCACACATGAAAAATGTTGCTCTTATTGAAATCAAAACATAGATTTTATACATATAATCATGACTTTAAAATGAACTTATAATTTGAAATGTAACTAAATATTTATTTAAATACAGTGGTGGCCCAAAAGTGGAAATTTTTTTAAAGTTGTTTTTCAACTTTTTGTGCTTGTATAAAATATAAATTTTCCCTTAACACAAACGTTTATATTAAATTGAAGGTAATTTAGTGTAGAATTTAATAATAAATACAGTATTACAATATCTGTATTATTACAAAAAAATTATGCAACTAATAGTAAGATCTATCTTAGATTTGCATTTTGCGGAATGATGCATACTAGTACAATTAAATAGAGTAGTGCTGTTTTTGAATATTTGAAGTCCTTTTTTTTAATTAAACTAATTTTTAACGATGTCATCAACAAGAACTAATTGGACATCTACATAAAGAAGCCGAATTGTCATTTTGAGAGAAAATGGTCTCTCTTGTGCTGAAACTGCAAGACAAGTTGGTGGTTCAGTGACTTGTTCTGGTGTACGAAAGTTCTGTTTACGTTATGAAAAACGAAATCAGTGGAAAATAAGGCCAAATCAGACCGAAAAAAATGCCCAAGTGCTACTGCCGATAGAAAAATTAAACTGTTATGCCTTCAGGATAGAAGAATTTCCTAAGATGCCATTAGATGTGAAATGAATGCAGCGGGTATTGCAGTAAGTTCAAGAACAATAAGAAGAAAGGTTATCAGGATTTGGACTACAAGCTAGAATTCCAAGGAAACAAGAAGTTCATAAAGAACTAAAATAGCCTACTTTCCTGTTACTTAAATACTTACTGAAGTTCCAATCGGGAAAAAAAACTAGGTTCCTAAAGTAAATATCATCAACAGCCGTTTCTACACAAGATTTATACACATTAGAAAAAAAATCGAAACACAGCACCCAGCTATAATTTAAACTTCTAAAAGCCAAAATCAACTATTTTCCTTAATATTCTTTCGCAAATTAATTAAATATTATTTATCATCTGCTCGTGATTTATTTGTAGTTCGAAGAATAATTAAATATTTATTAATAACAAAAGTAATGAAACTACTCCGAACTGCATTAAAAAATAAGAAATGTAAATTAAAACTAAGCATAATTGCATGCAAAAGTATGCCTTGCCGCTTTCTTGGTAGATAAATAATGAATAATCAAAGAATAAAATTGTGCTACATTTTATGACGTCATTCCAAACTGATTCATGAAAATATTATTTTGCTTCAAATATGTTTAAATAAATAAAGTTTCTCATGCCATTGTTGATTTGGCAACAGTGATTTAAATGACTCAAAATTGAATTTCAATGCTAATTCAATGGGAAAATCGCCGAAAGATGGATTTATGTCCGTCCGGACGTACAGACAGACGGACAAAAAGTATGAAAGTTGGGTATCTGAGGGCATAGCTTTCTAACAAAAAAAGAATTTTTAAGATCCGAGGGATAGAACCGATTTTGGAAGAGGGATGCGGACAGACAGACAGACGGAAAGACAGACAGACATGCGAACAGACAGACAGATGGACATCAACCGCATTTCAATACCTACGGCGATTTAAATGACTCAAAATTGAATTTAAATGCTAATTCAATGGGAAATTCGCCGACAGATAGTAGATTTATGTCCGTCCGGACGCACAGACAGACGGACAAAAAGTATGAAAGTTGGGTATCTGAGGTCATAGCTTTCTAACAAAAAAAGAATTTTTAAGATCCGATGGATAGAACCGATTTTGGAAGGGGGGGTACGGACAGACAGACAGACATCGACCGCATGTCAATACCTACTTTTTCATTTTTTTTAATTCTTTCGAATTAAAAAAAGAAAAGTAGGCTAAAAACCATATTTAAATCAAAAGCAACGTGAAAAATGAGTTAAGTGGGCAAAAGAAAACATTAAATGGTCAGAAAATCAATGGAAGCAAGTAATCTGAAGCTATGATAGTAAAATATCGCTCTTTGGTAGTGATGGTAGAAAATACACGAGACATAGAGTAGGTGAAGCACTTCATCCTGATTGCATTGAAGCAACTACAAAAACCCAACAAATGTCATGATTTGAGCCTGTATGTTTGCAGATGGTGTGGGTCGAATTGAAGTGATTGATGGAATCCTTAATGCCAAAAAATACATTGAAACTGTCCTAAAACCAAAATTGATACCTTCCATCAGGGATCTCTTCCCCAACAACGCACCATTTATTTTTCAGCAGGATTCAGCTCCATGCCACACAGCAAAAGTATACAAAGCATAGATATACAGGGTGAAGCAAATAAAACCGGCCCCAACGTGGAGATAAGAATACGACAGAAATGTTTCCAAGTCAAAAACCAATACAAAAACAGGTTTGCTAACATGAAGCAATTGATCGCTTCAATATTAAGCCCAAACAAACGCTTGGCGACTTATTTGCCGGCAACTACGCTATGGTTGGAAAAGCTAGTTGAAATGAAATATAAACAAGGTTTGTAGAGCTGATCAAAAAAGTTCCCACTAGTGATTATTTCGGTTGTAATTTATCGTAAAGAATCGGACCTTTTTGTTAATGCAAAACATTCTAAATTGATTGCAAAACCCAGAATCTGGTGTTCAGACCCGTTTCAGAATGTTTTTGAACTTGTTAACAGCAGATCCTGGCTGACGCCATTTCGTAACTGATCGTTGCCTAGTACTCTTTTTAGCATGAGTAGCTTTAATGTGATGCTGATGCTAATCCAACCCATGCAAAAACAGGTTTGTCAAGTGAAACCATTGCACGCTTGAATAATCTTTTATTTCCACTTGAAAGCTTTCAGGCGGCTTCAAGAGTTTTTCTCGCCAAGCATTTCAACGTATTCCTATCTCTAGACCGGGGCCGGTTTTATTTGCCTCACCCTGTATTACCATGGCCAGGAAACAACCCTGATCTCAATCCAATTGAAAATTTGTGGCGACGTTTGAAAATTCTTGTACGAAAAAAACGTACATCCAATAAAAGACAACTTATTGAAGCTATAATTGATTCTTGGCACCATGTGATTACGAAAGATGAACTCCACACACTCGTCACACACAAAGATGCTGTGAAGCTGTCTTAAATAATAAGGGTTATCCTACTAAGTATTGATTGTGTATCACTTTAAAAAAATGCAAATCTAAGATAGCTCTTACTATTAGTTAAATAACTTTTTTGTAATACCGATATTGTTATACTGTATTTATTATTAAATTCTACATTAAATTACTTTCAATTTGATATATTAAAGTTTGTATTTAAGTGAAAATTAATATGTTCTTTAAGCACACAAAGTTGAAAAACATGAAACTTTAAAAAAATGTCCACACTTTTGGCCACCACTGTATAAGAAAGTTGTACTTATTATTCATCAATTTTAATTCAATTTAAACATAAGTACATAATCATGCAGTAATTTTAATAGAATACAAAAATTACATTTTTAATTAAAGCAACACAATAAAATTGTACTCGTTTGTTACTAGAAAGAGCTTTTTATAAAGTGTAAATAACTTAGTAAAATCATAACAATAAAAAATAAATTATTTAGGTTTAGGAATTCTGCCTATTGCTTTTAAATTATGCTTAAAAATGGCAAGCCACACTAGCATTGTTCGATTTCCGATTACCGAAAGCGCTTTTCCTTCGTAACGTCATGATGCGGAGGCAAGTTTGACTCAACTTTTCTCCTACTGTAAAGTGAATCAACGAGTAAATTGTGGAATGTGTGTGGTAAAAATAATTTACTTGTTTTCAAGTAATTTTAACTTTTTGAAATTCATCGAGTCATTTTTAAAGAAGAAAAGTTTAGAAAAATTTGGCCTTCACGTCATGACGTCACGAAGGGAAACCGTTCCTGTTGTACGGCTTTAATCTAGTAGGAGGTAATGATCCTATGTACAATGAAAATTAGTAAAAATGAAACCATAGCTTACAAAATTATTATACAATAACAAAATTATTTTTACTGGGATATGGCTAGAAATTTAATTGTTATTTTATTTTTTATTGAAAAAATAACCGTAATTGTGATAGATTGATTATTGTTTTTGAAGTTTAATAACTGTAACTGTTCCCTTAAAGAGACCATGTTTATTTAACCCACATTTTTAAAAAAAATATAACTTAAGTAAAGCTTGATTTAACATTTTATATCAAATTTCACTATTCGGCCGAATGGTAAATCTATTCGGCTTGACTGTCCGAATACCGAATAGTAACCCAATATTCGGTGCATCCCTAATCTTTAGCATGATGAAAGAACTGTGGCCATGTGTAGTTCTGAGTTTTATATATCCAGAATTTGCGACTTCATTGTTTGTTTACATTTTTGACATCCCCTCGTGTAGCTCTAGTGCGACGATAATTCAAACTAAACTAAACAGTTTTGACATCATTTAATTAAATGTATTAAAAAAAATATATTTTAGGGAAGCAGCCGAAAAAGGGAAAGAAGGATATTTCGCATAAAGCAGATCTAAGAAGAAAAGGCATAAAAAACCAAGAAAAGGAGAGGTCAACTACAATCCTGAGGTGCCAGCGGGCGAAACGTTAGAGACACTTATGGATCATAAACATCAATTATTAAATGAATTTAAAAAGAGAGAGCCATGCAAAAATATTTTGGATCAAAAGGTGGCAGTAACGTATGCGCTTCGTCGCAAGACTTTGTCAAGAACCCGACCACTTTTTAAGAAGGATTGGCCTATGCTATTTAGTCCCGATATGGTGAGTTAAACTAAACCTTTTTATTAACACTTCTCTAGATAGTTGAGCATTTTTTTATAGACTGTATTTCTGTATCCATTTGAATGACATTTTTATTATAATTTCTTTATGGTTTATAAAGTATTTAATGCTAGCCAATCAAAGAAATATTTATGAAAACTAGGTATGCACAGATGACTAAATTGCACTGGTTATCACAAGGTGACTTCAAGGTCAAAGGTCACGGAGTCCAAAACACAGAAACCACCCATTTTATTGAGATAAAAGGATGATGGTTGATCAAAATAATTTTTTTGTCGTTTAATAAATGTTTATTATGTGAATACTATGTAATATAACGGTTCTAGCTTTTATATATCCGGCGTTGCGTGGGTGCACCTTGGACAACGGTGATTTGTATAGCTACTATGTTTAAACTTTTATTTTCTGTCAACCAGACCTCCTCTCTACTGGTCATTTATGATTAATTCTAGTACTATTCGATATACTGAACCAGAATATGAGGGGTGCCATTCTGGCACCCTTGGCCAACTTAAAGTATATCAAGTCAAAGGTCACGGAATCCAAAAAACAGAAACTACCCATTTTACTGAGAATGAATGGGAGTTGGTTGATCAAAATAAAACATTTGTAGTTTAATAAACGTTTGTTATATAAATACCATGTAATATCACGGTATACTATACTTTAGCACACTATAACATAGCAATATAACATAAAACAATTTTTAAAAAGTTCAAAATTAGTAATTAATAGAAAGTATGTAGTTTTCTTTAACTGCAATTAAAAAAACACAAGAGTTTACAAGGGTATAGACTATATGCATATCAGATGATAGAAGATTCAGAACCAGAAATGGACATTTCTCTGTCAGTGTCAGAAAATTCAGCTTCACGAGTCTTCAAATTGCCACACAATTGGCCGCCTTGGCACGCGCAAAATTCTTTACAAGAGAGACCTGCATTTGCACATCTGCACCTTGATGTCGAACAAGGCTTCTTACTAGAACAGCTACATCTTAAACTTTTCAGCAATTCTGGTGGTGCAACTCTTTGTTACTTGGAAGTTGAATGGGTACCAAAGAGCGTGTTGCCTCATTCTTTGCCCAACCAAAATCAGTTGGATTCAAAGGTGGAGGGAACGAAGATGCTGCTGCGTTCCAAGTGCAAGCTTGCAAATGGCATCGCTTTACATGGAGTTTGAATGCCTCTGTTGTCGGAGGGAGGTTCTTAATTTTAGGAGGAACTTTCTTTGATAACCACACTTTGCATCGGGCGTCAGACATGTTATGAGCACCCTTACTAAAATTTAAGGTATTTTATAGGTTTTTTTTTGAGGTTTTAACTAGGTATTCGTGGTATTAAAAGGTATTTTTTGAGGTTTTCCCTAATAATACCTCTTCGAGTAATACCTGACCAAAGGTATTTTTCAGGTTTTATTTTCAAATACCTAGAGAAACCTCTGAAGTTTTAGGTATTTTATAAGTTTCACCAGGTTTCTAATAAAAACCTATGGTATTTTAAGGTTTTCAGATGAATACCTCCTAAATACTACAGGTATTTTAAGGTTTTAATTAAGTATTCTGATAAATACATTATCTAGAACAAGAGGTATTTTTTTAGTTTTATTTTTAAATACCCTACTAAAAATGACCCATACAGATCAGTACAAAAACCTACCGACATCAATACAACTCTATTGATTTCTATGGATGCACCTATGATTGGATGCACCTCTATTGATTTCTATGGATGCACCATCGGTACCTAGGCTACCGATCTCTATTGATATCGGTACGGTACTGATTTTATTCTCTACTGATACTGATATCAATACAGATCCATGGACATCAATACAAGAGATATCAGTAGAATACCGATCTCTATAGATATCCATAGACTTTTACCGACATCAATAGGAATGTGGTCAGTAGGATTCCGGTTCTTATGGATATCCAAAGAACTCTACAGATATCAATAGACTTGTGTGATGAACAGGATTTCGATCTCAATGGATACCTTTAGACATTTACAGATATCTATAGGAGTCTGATCAATAGGATCTTAATTAAGTATCTGGGTGCTGTGGTTTCGGTTTTAATCACATTCTTTTAACGGTAATTTTTTTTAAAATTCCACAGTTGTTTAAATCTTCAAACACTTTTAAACTACTCATCCCCCTCTCCCACTTTTAAGCCCCCTTTTTTTTATTGAAAATAAGTAACAAATAATTGTAAAATATATCTTCTAAGTACATTTTTTTATTACAAAGTTTTTTTTATTATTAGAAGTGTGGTTGATTCAATAGTCATAATTTTAGAATAAAAAAAGACTTTTTTTAAAAGCAATGTAAGTAGAAAAAATACAAATAATTTTTTTAAAAAAAAATATATGGGTTGAGTGACAGATTATTTGACCTCCCCTCCCCCAAGGATAAATCTTATGCCCAAAGTTCATAGTAAAAAAAATATATATTGCTTAATTATACATTAATTTGTTACCACAATTTCATTTATTGGTTAAATTACATTACTATCAAATTTCTCCCAGCAAATTACTTGGATAAATTATTAAATTTTATTAATTATTTGAAAGAATTTCTTAAAAACAAATAACATTATGCAATTTTATAATTTATGCTTCCAAAATTTTAAACGAATCGCTACGAGGGGATTATAACGTTCGCAAGCCTATTTATGGAACTATGCCGAAAGCTGAATCCAGAGATTTTGCATTCAATGAATGAAACTTATTTAGTGTTATAAACTAGCATCATTTCTAAATATTTTTTTTTAAATTAAAATTTTATAAGTCAGCGTTCCAAAAAAATAGTAAAAAAATAAGAAAAAATCTTCACGTGGGGATCACATCGTTCTTAAGCCTACTAAAGGAAATATGCCTAATTATTAATTTAGAGCTAATTTTAGAAATTTTTATAACTTATTTAGTACTCTTATGAATATTTTATTCCTAAACTATCAAATAAGTAAAAATTTTATGTATGTTTTTAGCTTTTATATAACATTATATTTTTTATAGTAGTTGCACGTGTGTTTTTTCCGTTTATCGTGTTGAGAGAAATAAAAGACTATATACCAACTAACTGATGCACACAATTAAAGAATATAAACTTTTTGTGAAAAACAATCAAATTTTTAAACATTTATTTCTTGCGAGTTACTTTTTTTAAGTTAATTAGTAAGTAAAAACTTAGAAAGTGGAAGAGCCAGTTTAAACTTTATGATTGTTATTAGAATGTTTCTCACTTAGAATGAACTATACCCACCAATTTTTTTAAAAAAAAATACACCCCAAATATTCAAATAGAAACAATATTCTACTATTAACTGATTTAATTATGTATATTCTAAACAAAAAGCTCAAAAATGTCGAGCGTGAAATTATAGTAACGAGTCAACCTCAACTTATTTCTTGAAATATGCATTTAAACGAATTTCTCTCATTTTAAAGAACTATTGTTAATTTAAAACAATAAACCATCATTTGCGCAATAATCTACAAGTGTTTTAATTTAGTTTATTGATTTCTATAAAAAAAATATTCATTATCTTGGCGATTTTGCTAAATCGTCGGCTTCGAAAAAAATTCGCATTCCTTGCCAGACATGAGTTTCTTTTGGTTACAAACTTTACATATAGTAATGGTTGCAGTGTTGAACATTAGAATATAATACACGTTAGCCACTGACAATGTACTATAAATTTATAAAACAAACAAATATCATTTTGGAGAGCGAATAAGCGAATAACCCTCCAAGGTGCCAAAGACTACTCCTGAGCTTCAATGTGAAAAATACTGTAAATGCTTTGTTTTAATATAAAATGTTTTTTTTTTTAAATTAGTCATTTAGCTTGGCTTAAATACAAACAAAGGAAAAATGAAAACAGATGAAGATTAAAATTTATAAAATTCTAGTTATAAATTCTTAAATTATTACAAAACAAACTAAATTAGTCAATTAACTATTAACCGTAACTTTTTGCATAATATTTGTTTACTTTTTAGAATTTTGTGATTTAATTGTGACTTTGATTGTACATTTAAAATAATTTTTAAAGAGTAAAATTATATAAATTCCTCAAAAAGAAGATTAAAGAAAAGATGAAAGGTAAGTTATATTGTTTTACAACACTTTCATCGGAAATACGAACAGATTTCAGGATGGATGTTTGGGTTTTATGGCGCAAGGGCATCTTAGGCCATACTGAGCCAAACACTAGGTAATTTAATTGAAAAGATTAAAAAAGGTTCATAAAAGCAACACACAACATTTAAAAACAATTAGAAATCTAAACCAAACACCAGGTTTTCTAAAGAAACACAAGATATTCATAATATTTGCACATAACATTTTATTTAAAAACAGACATCTAAATCAAAGAATAAAAACCAATATCAATTAAAAAAGAAAACAAGGCATGATATGGGGGATGAGATAAAATGTGATGAATAGACGGGTTTAAAACGTTAAAATATTTAAGTCTGCTCAGTGTAAAAGCTGGACAGTCAACTAAGATGTGGTGAACACTCAGCGGGACGTCACACATGACACATATGGGCTGATCTTCCGCCAGCAGAAGATGTACATGTGTGAGTCTAGTGTGCCCAATCAGGAGGCGTGCCAGCACTACCTCCTGCCTTCTGCTCGGTGATGGAAAAAATGGCCAAGTTATGGATGGAGATACAATATGAAATTTGTTTTCAGTTTGAAGGTCCCATTCGTTTTGCCATACTGTATTGATTAAATGTGCACAAGCCAGTTTGGCATCGGGCAAATTAAGGGGGGGGGGGGGGCGCCGCTGCCTTGACTAGCAGTCTTTGCAGCGCGGTCCGCCTCCTCATTGCCCGGAATACCAACATGGCTCGGCAACAGATTCCAGGTTCGGATGAATTACCGCATGTGTGAATAACTGTTTTTGAAAACAGGCGCGCACCCACGGGGGGGGCTAAAGGGGCTGTAGCCCCCCCCTCAAGAAAAAAAACCCTCAAGAAAAAATTACATTATGTTTTTTTTAGTTTGAATTATCGTCGCACTAGAGCTGCACGAGGGGTATTGGTCAAGGGCGTCGTATTTTAGAACCACAGTCAAGTGACGAGCCGATACCTGAGTAGGCACCCAACGCAACCGCTAAAGGCGACATCGTACGCAACGTTAGGACTTTGAAGAATATTTATGTGCAGTCCCGCCACACGGGGTATTATTCGTCGGAAATTTTTGGCTGCACGGACCGTTTATAGGTCGGCAGTTATTTTTGCGATGCCCGGTCCCGAACCTGGGACCTTCCGCATGCTAGGCGAATGCCTAACCGACTGGGCTCCCCAGCCCCACATTATGTTTTTAAATCCACCAATAGTGAACACATCGCATACTGAATACTGGTTTGCGGGAGTCAACTATTAAGTTTCACTCTACCAGCTACAAAATAAATAGCTGCATTCATATTCCAAAGAAATACACTAAAAAAATAAACAAAACTTATTTCATACATTCCAAATTCCGCAAAGGAACATTTCTCGCGCGCGCTTTCTTTGTTTGTGGTGGCGGGAGGGAGAAAACGGGTTTTCCCCTTCCACATTCCACAACCCAACTGCGTGCAGCCAGCCCAGCAAGCCTCGCTCACTCGCCTTCTGACTTCTGAGGTCTGTGTCAGTCTTTGGTTCATGTTCTTTGTTCGCGTTAGCGTAAAGTAATTTGTTATGATTTTTTATTAGTGACACAGGTTACAAAAGTGCAAGTGTTTAGTGTCAACTCTTATGTTTCACTATGAAACGGCTTTTGACGGACTATTTTGGCAAAAATGAGAGTGTTACCAGCGGGACAAAGGTAAGTGTATATTTATATGTATGTTATATTTATATCGTCACTTAAGTTCCCACATGTGCTATCTCATTTTCTCAACTTTTCAGGAGAGCCGAAAAACGTATATGTTCATTTAACACCGGCTGTTCGGACTTTTTCTTGTTACATAATATCGATCTACATATTATGTAGACCGATATTATGTAACAAGAACATGTGGGAACTTAAGTGACGATATTCACTTGACACGAACTTCTTAGCTCGTCTTGTGTTGACACACACACTGTTAAGTGGGAAGGCCCACAGATCAATCACCACTACTCGCTGTGAGCCTATATTGGCAGACTGAGACTGTGTTTTATTGTTTTGAAACTAGCTCTTTTCATTTCTGTGCTGTGTACGATAAACTAGTTTTAGTTTGTTTATATTGATACCACGGATGTACTAGCATTTAGCCGGCACGCCTTGCAGTCCCCAAATAAGATGGGTTTTTATTGAAAAATTAGTAAATTGAATTTTACTATAGAAAAATTTAAAATGTAAATCAAATTGACAAATTTTTAATTTATTTTACTATCGAGGAGGTTAATTAAGGTACCTGAAAAGTAAAATGACAATTAAACATAACCATTAAACTTAAAATTTTAAATAATTTACACTGTGACAAACATAAAGTAATATGTTGGTGGATATGTTTATTAATATTAATTTGTTTCAATTATTTTGGGTTAATCTCGAAAATAGAGAAAAACAACATAACACACATTAACACATTTAAATAAAATAGTTCATACGGTGGCCTCGGTTTATTACAGTCGGTGGATTAGTAAATAACTTTTTAAAATACACTTGGGCTAACTTGGAGGAATTGTGTAACTATTTGAACTGTACAGCAATTGAGCAATGACCAGTTAACAGTACAAAAATTAAAGTTAATAGTTATGTTGAAAGTAAATGTTGAATTCATTATTATTTTAAACAGATTTACTTAATTTGTTTGTAATCCAGTTATACTGAGAGAAAAAATTAAGTTCAAATTATAGTTTTCCGTTTCTCACATTAACGGCGGTTAATAATTTTTTTAGTTTGGAGAGCCTGATCGAAAGAAATTTGCTAGTCCTGCTCTTGATGAACCTGGTACCTCAGCCTCAAGCTCTAGCCATACACCGGACAATGTCGACATAGAATGCAGCAGTAAAATGGACATTTCTTTGTACAAAAATAAGTCGCTATCGGGCACAGAGAAATTACATGTTTTGGAAAACTTGTGGGCTCCATCTTCCAACTACAAGTTTCCAGCGACGACTCATGGAAAGCAGGAGAGGAAGTTTTTGTATTCCTGGTTGCAAAAGTATAAGTGGTTGTCATACTCTGAAACAGAAAACCAGGCTTACTGCACTTATTGTGTACTCTTTGCTCCAACTGAAGTGGGTATGAGATCATCCCAGAAAACAGGCCAGCTTGTCCAAGAAGGATTCCAAAATTGGAAAAAGGCTATTGAAAAATTTGAGTCACATTCTCATTTACAATACCACAAACATGCCATGATCGATCTCAACAGTTTGAAAACAGTAGTGGAAGGGAAGATGAATCCCATAGACAGATCTTTAGATGTAGGCAAAGCCAATCAGGCGAAAGAAAATGCGGAGAGGTTAAAACCCATAATAGAAACGGTAATTTTTTGTGGAAGACAGGGAATAGCTCTTCGAGGTCACAGAGACTATGGAGACTTCAATTTAGACGCAATACCAGATGATAATGAGGGGAATTTCAGAGCCCTATTGCGGATGCGTATTGAAGCAGGTGACGAAAAATTAAGAGACCATTTCAAGTCATGTGGTAAAAACGCCACTTATATAAGCTGGAACATCCAAAACCAAATCATTGATGCTTGTGACAAAGTAATAAAAAGTCATATAGTCAAAGATGTTAAAGATGCTACTTTTTACAGTGTGTTAGCTGATGAGACTACAGACGTGTCGACTCAAGAACAGTTTTCATTGTCAGTGAGGTATGTCTCTCATAACCCGAAGGATGGTTATAAGATTAATGAAAAGTTTTTGCAGTTTGTGCCTCTAGAGTCAACGACTGGCCAGGTACTTGGAGAAACACTGTTGAAAGGGCTTGAAGAGTGCAATCTTGAAATAAAAGATCTGAGAGGACAAGGATATGATGGCGCATCAGCCATGAGCGGAAAGGTCAAAGGTGCTCAGGCTGTTGTGCAGAAACGTTGCCCGAAGGCAGTATATGTACACTGCGCGTCACACAGCCTTAACTTAGCCATTACAAATGCTGCAGAGGTCAGATCTATCAGAAATTGTTTTGGCACTACTGAAAAGGTATGGTCTTTTTTTAACACACCAAAGAGGCAAAATGTTCTCCAGAAAAAAATTGAAACCCTAGCACCAAACACTAAGAAACAAAAACTCAAACAGCTATGCCCAACCAGATGGGTTCAAAGGCACGATGCTGTCCTCGTCATGAAAGAGCTGTACAACCCTATCGTTTCATCCTTAGAAGAAATCAAGTGTTGGGATGATAAGGACACATCTTCAGGGGCCGATGTCCTTTTGACAGCTATATGTCAGTCAGAGTATATTGTATCTCTAGTATCAGCTGAAAAGCTACTCAGCTACACTTTGATATTGTGTCAAAAGCTACAGTCAAGTGATGCGGATCTCTGGGCTGCTTTGAACTATGCTGACTATGTACTTCAGAGTCTGAAGTCACTAAGAGAAAAAGTTGATGAAGAGTTTTCGGTCTTGTTTCAAGAGGCACAAAAAATGGTCGAATTGAATGGAACTACAATTAGTGTTCCAAGGATTGTTGGGAGGCAGACACACAGAAGCAATGTCTCAGCCGAAAGCCCAGAACAATTTTATAGAATAAACGTATTCATCCCCTGGATTGATAGTTTTATTTCCTGCATCGAAGAACGTCTCCTAAAGCACAAGAAAATTTTGAAAGGGTTTCACTGCTTGATTCATACTTATCCAGATAATAGTGAAGAAAGTAAAGAGATGAAAGAGGCGTTTTTGAAGGTGATTGAAATTTATGAAGAAGATTTGGAAAACTACAACTTAAACGTGTTGATGGCAGAAATGGAAGTTTGGCAAGCTTTTCTCCAACGAAACAAGGCACACCACGTCAATGCAATTGATTTTCTAAACATTTGTGATAAAACAATCTTTCCAAACATTCATATTCTACTTAAGATTTTCATCACAATACCTGTATCGACTAGCACAGCAGAGCGCTCTTTTTCTACTCTTCGGAGAATCAAGACATACTTAAGAAGCACAATGTCTGAAAGTAGGCTAAATGGCTTAGCTAATCTTAACATCCACAGGGAAATTCCAGTCGACACAGACAGTGTATTATCCATACTGACGAAGACCCAAAGAAGACTCAATTTTGTTTTGTAAGACAGCTAATATAAAAAGATTTTGTCAAAATAAAACCTAAAATCTTATTTTATCTGTTGAGTTTTATCATTCATTCCTATAGTCCATACTCAAAACTTGCATTCAAAGAGCTAAAATAAATTTAAAGTAGTGCCTTAAAATACGGGTTATTCTAAGGAATTTTTAAGGGGACACAGTACCTCAAAAATGGCGATTTTTTTTTTTTATTTGTGTGTGTGCTAACATTAAACTTTTAAATCTTCTAAATAAGTCTACCAAGTTTTAAAAGTCTAGCTATATTTTTAAAAAAAAGTTATTCCACTTTTTATGAGGAAAGGTAGGAAAAAAATGCAAACGAATGAAAACTTGTTTTTCTCGTTATTCATTTTTCCTTGATGACAAATTTTTCAAAACGCTAAGGCTTTTTTAATTATTGATAAAAGTCTAAGGAATTTTGTATGCATTCTGTCAAATATGTTAACATTAAGAATTGGTATTAAAATTGTTGTCAAAAATAATACTTTTTTTATAAAAAATATTAAAGTCGAAATTTTTCAAATATGTTAGAATAATTTAAGATTTTCTAGATAAATATTTTTTATAAAACAACTACTGAAGATAAATCAAATTTGGATACCAATTCTTATGTAAAACAGTTTAAAGTAGATGAGAAAAAAAATTGTGTGTGTGTGTGTGGGTTAAAATATTTGTTTTTAGAAAGCCTTAGCATTTAAAAAAGTTCAAAAAAATTTAATTTTTTTAAAAATAAGTTTAAAAATTAAATTATTTTTAATTTTTTATTGTCATATATTGTGTTTAAATACAGATTGAAGTAATAAAACATCATTTTTTGTGAATATGTCAAAATTAAAGATTTTTTTGAAAGTGGTACCGTGTCCCCTTAAAAACTTTTTCGTTGGTTGGCCCAGGGACTCCCGATCAGCCCCCCCCATAATTATTTTCTGAGTGCGCCACTGTTTGAAAATACACATATTTTAAAATACAGTATATTATAAAATAACATATTTAAAAAAAAAACATGCTATAGTAAAATAGTTTACACTTCGCCAACAACAATTTGTAGTACTTTTGTTTGAATTGGATGAATGAGATGTGTTTACAAATTTCTTGTATAATTATAATAGAAATTTTCAAGTGTAAAATAATTTTGTTAATTATAACACATCGTTTTAAATAATGTAATTTTTTATATATAATTAATAATAATTTGGTGGGCATTGAATTCGTATAAAAGCGTCTTAGAATTTTTTGTCAAGTTATTAGAAGTATTTTATTATGTAATATAATACTTATACTTTTTTTATCCTTTCTTTCCAGCTTAAGTTTATCATTATAAAATATATGTATAACTTAAGAATAAGTTAATCTGGGAGACGGTTTTTGATTAAACTCGCTCCAATTAAACTTAATTTTTAAAGTTATGCATTAAGCACGTCACTGTAAGCTGAAAAATTGTGATAATGGTAAATTTTAATTCCACGGTGCTGCTTGGCGCGGTTCTAAAAACAACAACTTGGCGAAACTCGCGTGTTTCCCCATTGCCAGATTCCTTTCCGCCGATGCAGTAACCCTAGTTACTTTTGACAAAAAAAAACAGACTCAGGGTTTTGGTTTGCTTTGGGCAACACAAAACAAACTTTACACTACACAATGGGCTAGTAGTGGCAATCCAGTTTAGTTTCGTTCGAAATGTCGTCGCACTAGATCTACACGAATGGCAATCTAGTACGCACGCGTTTGGGGCTCCGGGCAATTTAGTTTAGTTTGAATTATCGTCGCACTAGAGCTACACGAGTGGCAATCCAGTTTAGTTTGAATTATTGTCGCACTAGAGCTACACGAGTGAATGTCAATCCAGTACGCACACGTTTGGGGCTCCGGGCAATTACTTCTTCTCTAAAAAAACATCAGTATCCAACATGGGGTAGTATTGTAGGGCCAATTGAAAGCCTAAATATTGGTTTGGGGCCCCGGGCAGTTTTGTTTTACAAAGCAAAACAACAAAAAGTTTTTTGCAAAGCAAAACTTTAAAAATTTAGTTTTATTTGTGAACAAAACAAAAAAAAGTTCGTTTTGTTAGTCCTTCAAAACTGAATGACAGCTAGCTGTCCAGCCCTCTTCAAATTGATAAAAAATTCAGAATTTAAATACGCACCATCCATAATAAACGGATGTTCAAAAGCCAAACGTAACCCGCAAAACGAAACCTCACGAAATGACGATAGAACAAAAAGTAATTTAATAGAATAAAAATAATTCCGTACGCACACCCATCCGTGCAACCTAAATTCCACGCAAGTATTACCAGCGCCTGCGATTGGACAAAAATTAATTTAGAACAAAATAAATCCCACGCGCATAACATCCGCGCAAGTATATTCATTATTCAAGTATTATCATTTATTAAATTTACTCGTAACATTCAACTTAAATTTACTTGCAAATCATATTCATATGTAAGTGAAATGTTATTTTAGGTGATATTATTATTAGGTTATGTATAAAAAATGTTTTTTTATAATATATACAAATTGCAATTTTATTTTTTAAGATCTGTTAAGGAAGTTTCACCCTTCATTTGATGGAGTTGCCGGGGCAATGAACCGGTTGTGTGCCAATGCCAGGTTCCGATAGAAAGTAAAGGCAGGAATACTAAACCCGGTTGATAGTTTTAAATTTAGATCCAAGCGAAAGCGCCAGAGAAAAGATGCATTGTAAATAATAGATTGTATAATAAATAAAATGTAATTTTGTATATTAATAAATAAAAAATATTTTTGTGTTGAAAATGTGTAAATGTATACTTTAAATGTCAAGTACAATAATTTATAGTACAATATTTCTTACTTAAGTACAATATTTCTTACTTAAGTACAATATTTCTTACTTAAAAAACCTTTAATAAGGTATTTAAGGGAGCATATGGTTTATTAAAAATACCTCAACTATTGCAAGGTATTTTAAGAATACTTTGGTTCATTTAAAATACCTCATTGAAGGGTATTTTAGAAAAACCTTTTGGTATTTTCAAAATACCTCATTAGAGGTATTTTGAAGGTATTTTAGAGGTATTGGATGGAGGTATTTTTAGGTATTAATGGTGCAGGAAAAATACCTTCAAAAGGTTTCTTATTAATACCTCTGTTGAAGGTTTCTCACAAATACCTGGAGGTATTTCTACGAAACGTAGGTTTTTTATACAAACCTCGAAGGTTTTTCTCAAAAACCTACTAGGTTTCTAAGAAATACCTCTAGGTATTTGTGAGAAACCTTCAACAGAGGTATTAATAAGAAACCTTGGGAGGTTTATTTCGCGCACCATTTAGCACCAAAATATACCTCCATCCAATACCTCTAAAATACCTAAAATATACCTCTGAAGAGAAACCTTATTAATACCTTAAAAATACCTTGGGATTTTAGTAAGGGATGTTTCTTTAAGCCGTAGCAATGAGAAATGAAGCTTGTGCACTTTGCTATACGTTGTTCCATTGAAGATTCTACACAACCTAAATGCGTAACTTCAATACCAGGTCTCAGAATTTGTAGAGCTTTAGACTTTCCGATTCCAAAAAATTGTGAAGTGGTATCACAGCCAGTGAGACAATGTACGGCTAATAATGAGTTTGCTTGGGTACCTAGGTTGTGAACTGGTGCTGCTATACCTGAAAGTTTGACCTTGTCAACAGACTCCATCCACATAGCGCATTTAAGATTTAGCTTTCTGTAAAAGTGTACAAGCAGAACAAAAACGTCGGTGTCATCAGATAAAATCTTGATACTGTTCGTTTCACTCCTCGACAGACAATAGCCTGCTGTACAATTATAACGTCTGCTTCTTCATGGTGAGTTTCCAAATCTGGGCGAAAAATTACAACGCCAGGAGTTTGTAATTATGTTGGGATTGTATCAGCACCAGTAATGACCAACTTGTGTAGAAGAAACTAACGATGTTTTAATAGTTGCTTCCAAATTATATTCGTTAGTTGTATTTTATTGCATGATTGGGTAAATATGCTATTGCGACTTGGGAGAGTTGTGTCTGCTCTTAGTTGCATGGAAGTATGGAAGTACCGTTAACTCCACTTTTTGATCGCGTTGCACACTCTTTGGACTATACTCTAAGTACCTATCAAATACAAAGAATGTGTCCTGTTCTGCAACATACTTCATGATCGCCGCTATGACATTATCAATGTACGTTTGTATTGTGCCAACCTTTGGCCAAAAAACATGTCATAAAAGAGCACTAGCATCTATAATAATTGCACTTACAAATTTTCCCCTTGACGAAACCTGCACTTTTAATTGATTCATTAATTGTGATTTCTGGGAAGAGGGGGTCATGTCACCAAGTGACAGTTCATAACCAAACAAAGTTGTCATACTGCATATTTCAGCATCACGTGTTATTAGCTGTAGGGCACGTGCGTAGATAGCCTCGGTGTTATAGACATTCGTTTGTTGTACTAACATATGTTTCTTGTCATCTGACCAAGGGATAAAAGGAATATAAAATCCTTTAAGAAGTGATTCCTCAAATTTTTGCCGTTGCTTTTCTCGGAGGCATATAGCATTGTCCACATTTACTTTTCCGTTTCCAATACGGCCATTATGTATACTAACAATACGGTGGTCATCAATGACCAAAGGGTTAAGACAAGTTTTAAGTTTTTTTCTAATTTTCTGCCTACCTTCTTCATCACATTTCATTCTGGCTGCCCTTTCCTCTTTGTGAAACATATGCAACTTTTTGGATTCTTTGCCATCTATCATATCTTGAACATCTTTAGATAGCTGACCACAAACATGCAACGACAGTGCCCACTTTTTCAACGTGTTTGGTTGCAACATTATCCCTTTAATTCCACCACGACTTTTGCCAAAACGCATAAATGTCGTTTTAATTAGCATGTCGATCCATATGCCATTCCATATCCCGGGACTATGACGGGATCACCGCTCAGAAGCTTTTTACCAAGAACGGGGTGCAGTTGCTCCGTGCTTCGCAGATAATATGTTGCATAACGAGCCTAGTTCCAATGCCCGGAAGCAAAAAAGTAAGGTATCATTGCTTCAAGTGTCCACAAATGCAAAGGTCAGTTACCTTCGCGTTCCCAGCTCGTATAAACATTAACATGATGAACACTGACTTTATTAGGCAGTCTATTCAATGCTTTGCTGTTATACTTTTACTTGCTATATTTTCCATGTAATTCATTAACGAATCGAAGTCACTTATGTCTTCGTTTGAGAACAAAGGTGAAAGTAGTTCTTCCACAGTCTTACGTAATGCTCGAACATTGGATGGAAACTTCTTTCCAGCCAACATATAGCTCCAACACCAGCAAATGCAACCTGTAGTACATCTTCTAGGCCAACACATAACATCAATGTTCCAACGCAACCAACAAATGACATTAGAGTGTGCATTCCTCCCAATCGTACATGAAAGTTTTTAAATCTTTCTGGATGAACCCATAACACTTCTACAACTTCGAAACCTTAACAGTTGAATAAAATCATTATTAATATAAATTGATAATTAACATAACTACAAATATTTAATTTTGGGATCACGCTCAAATGTGGCGAGTACAAAACATGAGCCGAATTCTCCTTAGGAATTGCATTGTGCATTGTTGTAAGCTTATAGGATTTATGGCAATTTTTTTTATTTTCAATTTTAAAGAAATTTATTAATGTTGGCCAAGGGTACCATTCTGGCACCCCTCATATTCTGGTTTAGTATATCGAATAGTACTAGGATTAATCATAAATGACCGGTAGAGAGGAGGTCTGGTTGACAGAAAATAAAAGTTTAAACATAGTATACAAATCACCGTTTTCCAGGGTGCAACCGCGCAACCCCGAATATATATAAAAGCTAGAACCACTATATTACATATTATTCACATAATAAACATTTATTAAACGACAAAAAATTATTTTGATCAACCAACATCCTTTTATCTCAATAAAATGGGTGGTTTCTGTGTTTTGGACTCCGTGACCTTTGACCTTGAATATTTTAAGTTGCTCAAGGGTGCCATAGATTTTGGTTCAGCACATCGAATAGTACTAGAATCAATCATAAAAATAAAAGTTTTACCCTATTTCAAGGTCCAAGCATATTTTGCCATTTGGCGACTGGACTATAACAAAAAAAATCTGAATTCTTCATCAGTTAACAAAATTTATTATGTATATGGGGGATTTTCCCCCCCCCCCCCCTAAACAAAACCTTTTGACAATGGAAAGTGGGTAGTATTCAAAGTATTCAAATTAATGACCAGAAAAATAAACAATTTAATGCTAATTTTAAGCTTTTGGATTAATAAAAAACAGGATGTCATTACTGTCTGCATTATATTGAATACTGTCTGTGTAGTATATTGATTGAAAACTAATAGACTATCCTACTGTTTCCATGAACCATCAAAAGACCTCTATTGTGATATATACTATGACGTCATTCCAAACTGATTTATATCACATAAATAAATATTTCTCAAGTTTTATTTTCATTTTAAATAGTTTCTCGTGCGTGTTTGACGAAATGGCAACATTGGAAATATTGAATAAAAAATTGAATTTTCCTGTTATTTGAATGGAGATTAAATTTGTAGTTTTTTTTAATATATTTCTAATTAAAAAATTTTACTGAAATTTGGGATATAGCCTTGCTTGATTTTTTGTTTCAATATTTATATCCCACTTGTCCTTGATACTTGTGGTTCGTTCTGTGAAAGTGGGTGATGGACTGAACAATTATAATATTTTTCACTTTTTACGTTATAAATGTAGTGTGGAAGATAAAATATATTATTGAAATCGATATTTTTAACTTGAATTAACCGCTGCATAACATTTTATGTGAGGATAGTAATACAAAACAGCAATATCGACCTTGCTGCCATCTGTGAAAAAGTGAAATATATAATTTAAAGTTCTTGCATTGCTCACTTGTATATCATATCCGTGTATGTTTGTATATTTTTAGGCAGAAGCAGACGACAGCACATGCTTATTTTCCGAAGATTCAGTAGTGGAAGAGTGTGAGTTAAGTCCCCACCCTGTTGCTGTCGAAGTCCCAACAGGTTGGAATATCATTGGGGAAAATGTTATACTTTTGGAAACCCTAGACCTCATCACAGCACTTTCATGCTTGCTGAGTATTTATCATATTTTTGACCTAAATTATCATCCTTCTGGCCAAAAGTGCTTGATTTTTGTATCAGTTGCTTTGGCAGAAATTCCAACTGCTCAGAAACTACCAGTTAAAGTTCAGAGCCTACTTTGTAATATGAAGATTGAAGCGGTTGAAGCAATGTTAATGTAAACTTTAACATGCTTTTTTAAAAAACCAGCATTTAAAAAAATAGTTTTAATTATTTTAATAACAAACATATTAAAAATGTATCTAAAATTTATTATTTAGCTCTTGAAAAGTCTTAGAAAAGTGTTATGCAGTAAAAAGTTGCTGCTTACTGGAAAAGTCAGGGGTGTTTTTTAAAACTTTTCTTTCTGGACACCATGTTAATATAATATCTATGTTCTAAGGAAGAGCGTGCATATCTTGGAGATACGTTATATTTTAAATGTGAAAAGTATCGGGAGTATTTAACTAGTTGAGCGACCATTGTTGGTTATTGATTTCTTGAGAGTGTGCAATATCATAGACCTGGTCTAGCCAGGGCCGTCTCGATAGGAGTAGCTAATGCTCACTCTACTGACTATACTAGTATTATCTATCTTTCTATACCGGGCCTGCTTCTTCGGTTTGTGACGTCACGAACGTGGTCTAGTATATACAAATAAACCCCACAATGTTAGTCGGTATATTCTTTCTAAAACTGTGCACTATATAATTTTTTTATAACTGTCCTCAACGACTCCTCTACAACAGTCTTACTTTAATCTTCATTTTCAGACAAAGATATAAATGATCAGGGAAGTATTGAAGTAAACCCTGCAAAAGCTTCTACTACAACTATTCAAGTTTAAATCATTCCTGCTGTAGGAACTTCAAGTTCAATTATGGATGAAGTAACTGTATTTAATCCGCAAACATTTATTATCCCGTGGGATTCCATGCCAGCAGATTTAATAAGATGCTTACATAATAAACAAAGACCAAAACCGAGTCTAAGAAATCATATGGTGAGAATAATTGCAGATGCCATCAACAAAGTAGAGAAAAAGCCCGGTAGAAAAGCTCTAAATGTAGTTGCCGAAAGGATTGTACAAAAATATCCAAAATCTTTTACAGATGAACTCAGTAAGGAAATGAGCGGGGAATTGCATTTATCACTTCGAAAGCAATTGGAGGTAAGATTTGACAATCTAAATAGAAGCAGCTTAATAAATACATTAAAAAGAAGTTCCAAAAATGAAAATATTGGAAACCCTAAAAAAATAAGAGCTTTTGATTCTAATGGCTGCGTAAATTTTCAGCCTAATTTACCTGCTCAAGGGACTACCCAGACAGATAGATAAACAGGTAAACATGAAATTAATAAATGAACCGGCAGTCATTTCATTGAATAAAGAGATGAGAAATTTGCTGCTGGCAACATATTTCAGTATCCGAAATTACATTAATAGTGGTCGATATATACAATATCTAATTGAAGAATGGTCACTTTTATTCTCAAAAGAAGGACTCTCGGACCACTTTTCTGAACTAGTAAAAGTAAACATTGAAGAAAAGTTAAGTTTCTCCATTTCAAAGAGGGGATTTTCTATAATTTCGTATTTTCTTAATGAACCTAAAATGAAGTCAATTTCTAGGGAAAAGTTCAAAGAAACAGTTTTACAATTACAAAGTAATTCTCAAGAAAAAGATGATATATACACTTGGGAAGTACTTATTAGTTTGTTGATGGCCTACTTTGGAGAAGATATGACAGAATTATTCGTAAATGTTTATGTAAGTATTTGTTTTATTTTAATCATGTAATATAGGACCCAATTATTGACTTAGTTAAACTAAACAATATTATCCAAATTACAACCACAGTAGTCCTAATTATTCAAGCTAATATTAACCGAGGCTTGCTTGTAGTCGTAAGCCTGAAATATGAAATGTTAAAAATTTCTACATTGCGATACATAGGTTTGGTATTGTAACATCCAGATATTTGACTAAATTCATGTTCACCATGTGTTTTCTATACAGAAAATGTTAACTTTTTTTCCTATAATACTGTAGTATATGAGCAATGAATTCAAATTTTTATAGAATTTTTTAGTATTATAAAAACTTTCATGTAAGTGTAAACTTTTTTAACTGAATAAAAATTTTAACTCGTAGTATCACTGTAAAAATAATTAACCATAGATTATTTATTAACTTAAAAAATTGACCGTCACTGGCAATAACCAAATATAATTTTTTTTTTTACATTTCGGCTCTAGGAACAAATTTTTAGGAGACACCTGTGTTAGAGTAATGCATGCCTATAAGTGAGTTGTTGTGAGTGTAATCACTCAAAAGTTCAATAGATTGAAGTTAATAAATGTTGAGCGGCGGTTCTTTCTAGTTAAAACAATCTTTAACATCCATTAAATGTTTCAAAATCAAAATTTGTAGGAATTATACGACCTCACAAAATGCATTGTATTTTGAAACGTTTTATATTTAAGAAGCTATAAAGAAGCATTACAAAATAAGTTTAATCAAAATTCATTGACCTTTCAAAACTTTATTTGTTTATTACAATTTTCTTTTACTAAATTTTTTTGTTCTTAGATTGCTTCAACTGTTAATGAAGTTGAAATGATTATCCTCAATACACCTTGTATTATTTGTTATGGTAAGAAATTTTTCATTCTTCCTGAATAAATTTAAATACTTTTGTAATATATAACTACATGATTTAAAAATATATCCTGAAAATAAATATTTGTGTGTTAGATCCTTTGGTATAATTTTGTAGTTATACCAATTAAATTTGGTTATTATAATTTCTGTTATTTTCGTAGTACCAAGTTGGATTCCTTCTTTAAAATGGTGTTAAAGAAGATTGAATAATTTTATCTTGAATTTTTGTTCATTGGATGTACAAAGTGGGAACTCTCTTCCAGAAAATGTCCAAGCGGGAATTTCTAGTTTAGTTTAGTTTGAATTATCGTCGCACTAGAGCTACACGAGGGCTATTGGCGACGGGCGTCGTATTTTAGAACCACAGTCAAGTGACGGGAATTTCTAGTATTAGCTCTACTTTATATGATTTAGAACCATTAGAAACTTGTAATGTTTTCTGCAATTTACTTTTTAGGTGATCAACTTCAAGATTTCACTGCCTACATGTTAGGGATACTCAAAAATTGTGATCCACACTATTAAAGAATTTAAGGATGCATTGGTACTTCTTTTCGCTTCCTTTTTCTGCTTCAACATAGAATATCCATCAAAATCAGCTACAACTTTGGAATTCATTCAAAGTTTTTTTTTAAACTTTTTTCTGTGTGTGTGTGTGGGGGGGGGGGGGATTTGGATTTTATCAATATTTTTATATATAAAACAGATTTGGGAATTTGGCAATGGTATATACTTCTTGCAATTGGCAAAAACGTTTGTGTTCCAATATTATTTACACGCTAGCGAAGTTGTACATATACCTTAACTTAGGTAATCCTATTGTTTTTTTTCCCAGGTACTTTTTGGATATAAATCCAGCCAAAGGATCAAAAGCAGATGACTCAAAGAAAAGAAGATTACTAATCAAAAAATCTCTAAAGAAAAAAAATTACGGGTTATGAGTGGAACCTGTAACTCATCTTCACTCAGCATTTTTAAACTAAAATTACCTAAGAAACCAGCCTTTATACAATTAAAAAATACTGTACATATCTACCACTCAGCACTTATTTTTTTTATACATGAGAAATTGACAATGTAACTTCTATATACATAAATGTAATTTTTTTCTTGTAAATTTGTCTATATATAAGTCAATGCGGCTTCTTTGTTGCTGTTCTTCCTGTCATTTAATTGGATTTGTTCTGTTTTGACAGTGTAGATTTTTAAATAAATATGTTAATTTTTAAAAAAGGAATGGAAATTGTTACACAACCACACATTTTAATAAATAAAATGAAAGCTGTAAACTTCACATTGAATGGCAGTTAATCTTACATAAATAGATTCTAGGAGGATAGTTATATATAAAAAAAATTCACGCAGGTATGTCAGTAAATATTAATTACTTGTTCAAAATGAATTTTGCTGCTTTTTTTTTTAGGTTTTAGTGGTTTTATCGAATTGTGCTTTTACTACTAGCAATTGAACTGTCCATCCAGAGAGTGTTTTTTTTCCTTAAATTTTACATGTATGTTCTAATTGGTGACCCAATGAAATAAAAAAAAATAGGTCAACAGCCAAGTTAATAAAATAATTACAATTTCTCTAATAATGATGAGTATGGTATCAAATGAAATCAACATTCTAAATTCTTATTAAGATTATATTGAATTTTAATCTAATTCACAAATTCCATATAGTACATTAATCAGCTTTAAAAAGTAATTTATTTACAAGTATAATTTAAAATATCCAAATTTCTACAATGCTTTTTCAATGACTCAAAGTTTGAGAAGCAAGCTATTTGATTTTAAGCTAATGCATTTTAGGATTGTTTTTTTTTTATTGAATCATAAGTCTATAGAAAACTGTTTTAATAGAAGATAGTAAAGTTAACTTGCTTAAGTTGAAAAGACAATTTCTGAGTGCTAATTTTGGCAGTTTTTGATTCTCCTTAGATAGAAAAATTTATATTTTTTTATGAATCTTTTTTCATAAATGACTTATTTAATCTACAACATAAGATAAGAACATTTCTTAAATGTAACAAAAATAAAGATATATTAACTTTTAAATATTATAAGAAGCTATATTTATACATAAATAGGAATAGGTAAAACAAAGAAATTCTGTTAAAATTCGATATGGGCAGTGTTGAACGTATAAGTTTGCTCAAAATTTTGCCTTACAAACTAAAATTTCTCAAAGTAAAAATATTTTTATCTGGTCAAAATATAATTTTCAATACTTACCCATGACTGTAGAGGGTACAAAAAGAATTTCTGAAAAAACTTTTTAAAAAATTATTTATACTCAGTGTTGGACATAATGAAATAGGAAAAAAAACCTCCAATACTGTGATTAAATAAATATTTTTTTTAAAAGTCAATTTTTTTTTCCAGAAAATCTTTTTGTATCTCATAACTCTATAGACATAGCTAAGTATTAAAAAATATATTACGACCAGCTAAAAATATTTTTACTCTGAGAAATTTTAGTCCTCACGTGTGGGCTCCTCACGTATGTAGTTAAACTTGCGTAGCAAATTTGTCACTGACTTCATCTAGGAAAAAGGATAATGCCGTATGCTGGGAAGAAAAACGAATGCCATCTCATGGAACTAAAGGGAATGACATTTTATGATTAGGCGGAAACCAAGAAATCAGATTAATGACTTATTTCTGCATCATCTCATCAGTTAAATGAGTTGTTATTTAGAAAAATATAAAAGTTAAATAGCCTAACATTCCTTTTACTCTGCGTCCGGTCCAACATGACAAAGGAACTATTTGCTAAAAGTCTCCAGTATTTCTTTTTTTTAGTCTTTAATGAGGATAATAGAAATAAGTCTGCTAAATATGCTACAGCTTCTAAAAACAACCATGGATGAAATGTGAGGAATTTATTGCTCTTTTTTTCTGCACCTCTTGAAGTGAGAACAATTATTTTGCGTAGTGGGGTATTAAGCTGCGAATGTGGGTGCAAAAGCCTTGAAAGCTATCATCTCTTCCCACCCCCAGGTTGATAATATAAAATAAAGCGTGTATGAGCAAAAATTCGGAGGGTTTCTTTAAACAAAATTGACTAATTAATTTTGCGTTTGGTACGCCCATGCATTTCGCCGTACCTATTTAATGAAAAACCGACCGTAACTCAAAACAAGAGCTAACTTATATTTTTTAAGGTGATATTCGTGTTTAGAACGTTGAAATCATTCAGATTTGGGTACTTTAATCTCAGACGCAGAAAAGTTTTGAAATTTTGTTGTCCAGTGTAATAGTAAATATACGATTCGCAAACATATTTGAATATTCATAACTAATTTACTAATAAACTCGCATATTTCTATACAACGCCAAATATTTTGTTGATCAACAAACCGCAAAGCATTACAGAGGTGGCATAAATTCGTTACCACAAACAAGGTGGGTACGTTTTCGTGCCAGCAATTTTCCCTACAGAGGGATTTTTTTTCCTGATTGGCGTCAAATTTCCGCCATTTGCCCTTGCATGTGAACGCGCTCATAATGCATTTGCAATAAATTGGTAGGATTTAGAAGTTGGTTTGGTAAGTCTTTTTTTCAACTGCTTGAACATAAGACAAAATGTCCTCCCACATCTCAATAGCACGCTCAGCTGTGGGACGGAACGGGAAATAACGGATTTCATACTTTAACGGTACGCATTTTATAACAATCAAAATTTAAAAATATATTGAATAAAGCATAAAAAACATTAAAAAAAATTGCCGATAAGTCGCCAAATATGTTAGTGCAGTTGTTAGCAGAATGACACTTCAACGCCTTTAAAATTAAAGGTTCTTCTATAGCTAACTTAAAAACACAACGTTTGGAAATTTGTGTCTGCAAAATCTCAAAGATTGGTAAAATCAGCTCAGAAAATCATGCAAATTGCACAGGCCCGCACTTTGCAGATGCATAGCTCGTTGTGAATATATAAGCATGATGCCTGTAAATTTAGAAGTTTCAACAGTGTCCAATTCTCCCAGGGCTGGGGAGCCCAGTCGGTTAAGGAGAGGCAAAAAATCACAAAAATATCGATTTATATATTTTTGCATATTATGGTAGCCCAAACTATCTTTAAATACATAACAAAAGCATAATTATCGGATAAAAACTAAGTTCACAAATTAGTTTTCCGTGATAATCGAATTGCCCATTTGTGCGCGCGAGTGGGACTTTTTTTTAGTTTTGGTTTGTACTTATGCTATTTACAAAGCCTCACGAATTATTTTTTTATTGTGGCTTAGTAATAAAAAACACTTCTACTTCTACTCTGATTACTATTTTGTTGATATTTATTTGCTTTTGCTGTGTTTTCTTGAAACTTTTATACTTTGAAATGGAAAAAAGTAAGTCTCCGCGATCATCTGGACGTGTTCCAAAAAGTCGTCCATCAAAAAGAAAAAGAAAAATTACTGAAATTAGCAAGAAGAAAAATAATTGAATAAAGAAGCTGGTGAAGGTGTATCTAGCATGTGGCTGGAATCCAACACTTCGACATCAGAAAAAAAAATATCAGCGTTCGCTGAACTGCCTCAAAATGAAACCGGAACTGATTTATCTCCTAATAATAACGATTTTGGACTGGTTCACAAAAACTCACTTACCAGCATGGTTCAACCCCTTATTTGTAGCGAATGTGGGATGAAAGGTCTAGCTGTCAACATCACTAAAGAAATTGAAGTTGTTTGCAAATCTTGTAAACAACTTGGTTTGAATGGTGCCACAAGTCCAAAAGTGGAACCTACCAAGCAATTCCTTGTGAATAAAAAAATTGTAGATTCCCTTTTGAGCATAGGAAAAGGTAGTAGCAGCATAGATACTTTTTGTATGAAAATGGGGATGAATCCCATTGACAGAAAGACCTTTTAAAAATATACAAAACTGATAGTCGACGATAAAAAAGATACAATCTCCGAAGTGTTGAAGAAGTCTAGCGAAGTTGCGAGCCAAGCATATCACTCTATTAATTCCTGGCTAAAGTCAAAAAAAATTATTGACACTTCAGTCTCTTTCGACGGGACTTGGCAAAAGCGTGGACATACTTCCTTATATGGCATAGGTTTTGTCATTAACATTTTGACTGGCCTAGTGGTGGATTACCACATCCTATCCAAATATTGTGCACAATGCGTAGCCAAAAAAGGCAACTAAGTTATCCCCAAAGTTTGAACAATGGTATGAAACCCATAAAGGAGAATGTGAAAAGAACTATGATGGATCCTCAAACTCAATGGAGGTCGCCATTGCAGAAATTCTCTGGAAGCGCTCAATTGAAACTTGTTCGATGCGTTACACATCCATGATTTCAGACGGGGACTCAAAGGCTCATGTACATCTTCAGGACTTACACATATATGGCGAAAACACGACGATAAACAAGGAAGGTGCCTAAATCACGTCGCCAAACGTTTAAATACTGCACTAAGGAAGTGTGTGCAAAAGTAGAAAGTAAAGGGAGTGACACTCGGCGGCAATAAAAATGGAAGTTTGACAGATAAGACAATAGAGACTTCAAAACTACTACCGACAGGCTATAAAAAACAAGCCAAATATCGATGCAATTAAATCTGACATTTTTGCTTCATTACACCATTGCATGTCGACAGATGCCAAAGCTAGTCACCAAAAATGGCCAGGCGGGGAACATTCGTGGTGCTTCTACAACAGAGCTATTGCACTTGATGAAACGCCTCCGTCCCACTCAACCATGAGAACTCAACTTCGAGAAGAAGTTGTAGCAAAGATGATGCCTATTTACCAACGGCTCGCATTCAAGGAACTGTTATCCAGATGCTGTTTAGGAAAGACTCAAAACGCCAATGAAAGTTTACACAGCGTACTGTGGTCGCAATGCCCGAAAGAAGTTTTCGTGTCACATAAAAGACCGAGCCTTGCTGTGATGGAAGCAATTAGTACATTTAACATGGGAACTTCTGCTTCATTTTGTGTTTCAACTAAACCTTCTGGCACAACACAAACAAAAAGTCCATGAGCATTGCCAAACGCAAAGATGCAATGCGTATTGTTCAAGGTAAAAAGGAAATGTTGCAACGCACTAAATTAGCTAGAAAAAAGATAAATAAAATTAAAATTGCATTAGAAAAGAAAAAACAAAAAGCAGAAGGCCCAACTTATGGCTCTGGGTTGTTTGGAGTGTAGATATACTAAGGTTTCTTTATGATAATACAAATATTTTCTTTAACCTCAGTTTTCTCTGAATGTGTTTTTTAAGAATTTTCCTGTATTCAAAATGCTCCTCGCGATTTAAAAATCTATATATTGACTTGAAATTTTCTGGAATCGATGTTTTGTATGTTTTGAACAAATTTAAGACAGGATTTTGAAATTTGATCATTTTTTCTTATTTTAAAGAACTTTTAGTTGTTAAACACGAAAAAAAAAATCATGGTTTTATGAGTAATACAATATTTTTTTTTATTTTTTAGGCTTCAATAAGTAACCCACAATAAAACCCTACCAAAAAAATTACACAAAAATACAAAAAAAATTACATTTATAAGAAATTTGAATAACAATGAGCATTTTTAAATTCGCGTCAAAAGTGAAATTTTACTTTTAAAATGTTTAATAACTGAAAAATTATTGACGTAAATTAATTAAATTTGGTATATTGCTTTATCTTTCTATACTTGAAGTCCGCTCGAAAAATCATGCATTTAATTGGAAAACTAAAAAAAAAATATTTTTGCATCCCCGGTCCCCTTAAGGCGTTCACGTTGTATGCGAAAGTTCCCAGGTTCTTTTCTCATACGTTCCTTGTACTTAGCAAGGCACACATCTTCATCCTCAGAACTAAAATTTTCCTTTTCAGTTGATATTGGCTTTTATTCTTTGATTTAAATGTGTCAGTGTTTTTAGCCTACTTTTCTTTTTTTAATTCGAAAGAATTAAAAAAATGAAAAAGTAGGTATTGACATGCGGTCGATGTCCGTCTGTCTGTCCGTACCCCCTTCCAAAATCGGTTCTAATCATCGGATCTTAAAAATTCTTTTTTTGTTAGAAAGCTATGACCTCAGATACCCAACTTTCATACTTTTTGTCCGTCTGTCTGTACGTCCGGACGGACATAAATCTACTATCTGTCGGCGAATTTCCCATTGAATTAGCATTGTAATTCAATTTTGGGTCATTTAAATCACTGTAGGTATTGAAATGCAGTTGATGTCCATCTGTCTGTCTGTGCATCTGTCTGTCTGTCCGTATGTCTGTCCGCCTGTCTGTCCGTTTGTTTGTCTGTCTGTCTGTACCCCCCTTCCAAAATCGGTTCTAATCATCGGATCTTAAAAATTCTTTTTTGTTAGAAAGCTATGACCTCAGATACCCAACTTTCATACTTTTTGTCCGTCTGTCTGTACGTCCGGACGGACATAAATCTACTATCTGTCGGCGAATTTCCCATTGAATTAGCATTGTAATTCAATTTTGGGTCATTTAAATCACTGTAGGTATTGAAATGCAGTTGATGTCCATCTGTCTGTCTGTCCATCTGTCTGTTCGTATGTCTGTCTGTCCGCCTGTCTGTCCGTTTGTCTGTCTGTCTGTACCCCCCTTCCAAAATCGAAATCATCGGATCTTAAAAATTCTTTTTTTGTTAGAAAGCTATGACCTCAGATACCCAACTTTCATACTTTTTGTCCGTCTGTCTGTACGTCCGGACGGACATAAATCTACTATCTGTCGGCGAATTTCCCATTGAATTAGCATTGAAATTCAATTTTGAGTCATTTAAATCACTGTAGGTATTGAAATGCGGTTGATGTCCAACTGTCTGTCTGTCCATCTGTCTGTCTGTTCGTATGTCTGTCTGTTCGTATGTCTGTCCGTCTGTCTGTACCCCCCTTCCAAAATCGGTTCTAATCATCGGATCTTAAAAATTCTTTTTTTGTTAGAAAGCTATGACCTCAGATACCCAACTTTCATACTTTTTGTCCGTCTGTCTGTACGTCCGGACGGACATAAATCTACTATCTGTCGGCGAATTTCCCATTGAATTAGCATTGAAATTCAATTTTGAGTCATTTAAATCACTGTTGCCAAATCAACAATGGCATGAGAAACTTTATTTAAACATATTTGAAGCAAAATAATATTTTCATGAATCAGTTTGGAATGACGTCATAAAATGTAGAACAATTTGATTCTTTGATTATTCATTAATTATCTACCAAGAAAGCGGCAGGGCATACTTTTGCATGCAATTATGCTTAGTTTTAATTTACATTTCTTGTTTTTTAATGCAGTTCGGAGTAGTTTCATTACTTTTGTTATTAATAAATATTTATTCTTCGAACTACAAATAAATCACGAGCAGATGATAAATAATATTTAATTAATTTGCGAACGAATATTAAGGAAAATAGTTGATTTTGGCTTTTAGAAGTTTAAATTATAGCTGGGTGCTGTGTTTCGATTTTTTTTTCTAATGTGTATAAATCTAGTGTAGAAACGGCTGTTGATGATATTTACTTTAGGAACCTAGTTTTTTTCCCGATTAGAACTTCAGTAAGTATTTAAGTAACAGGAAAGTAGGCTATTTTAGTTCTTTATGAACTTCTTGTTAAATGTTATGTACTGCTTTTAATAACCATTTAAACGTTTTTATTAAAAAAAGTTTCTTAGTTTTTAAATGTTTTGTGTCGCTTTTATGAAATATGTTAACCTCTTTTAAAAATAAAGTCTAGTGTTTGATGCAGTATGGCTTTAGATGCCCTTGCGCCATAAAACCTTAACATCCATCCAGAACTAAAATTTTCTGAACTATCACTTGGATACTCAATCTTAAACTCATCTGGTTGAATGCCTGAACTTGCAAGAGCACAAGCATTTTGCGTTATTGGATTGGGAGCAAACATTTTTATTGATGAACAGGCAATATTCGTAGTATTGGGAACATCTGTATTAGTTTAGTTTGAATTATCGTCGCACTAGAGCTACACGAGGGCTAATGGCGACGGGCGTCATATTTTAGAACCACAACATCTGTATTAGTCCTACTTCTAAATGGTTTTACCATGTTTACTTGTATGCCTTTATTTGCAAAGTTTTATCTTCATTAGAAGTTGAAGCTAAATGTTCTTCATCAAAAGTAGGATCTACTTGAAGTTAAGGGTGTTGTTCGGTAACAAAATTAGGTAATTAAGATTTAAAAGTAGAACAAGTTATATTTCATTACATTATATATTTTATTTTACTTAAGTAATCAAAAAATTCTCATGATCTGACTCTAGGAAAATGGCGTAGCGCATGCAGTAGCAAAAATAACGTCATTTGGTTGTCCTTTTAAATTTGATCGCAAATATAATTTTTTTATTAATTTAAATTTATTGTCTATTGTATTACAATTAATGACTTACAACTACACTGTAAAAACAGTGGAGTAATGTCGCTCAGAATTTAGTGCTGAAATCCCCGTAAAGTTGGGTTAAGAAACTCTTAATTTCGTATTAACACCGAATCATGTGTTGATATACATTTTAAATGGTGTAGATTTCTCCAAAACACCGATACTGGCGCATCCGTACACCCACAGATACGCACCTGACCTAAACGTACGCCTTACACCAAACGTAAATAATTTCCATCTCCGGCAACACCAATATGAGAGTAACTTTCGAAACTCGCCGGTGGCATCGGGCAGAAGCTGGTTTATTTATGTTAGTTTGAATTTCGCCGGCTGCACCCATATCATTTTTCATTTGGCGGGCTGCATTCGGTTCGGTTCAAGATTTGACTGTTCTGAGGTATGTATATTTCATATTACTTATAAAATAGAGCTAATTAGGCAATATAAGACTAAATGTGTCCCTTTATGCGTGTGTTCATTACTTGTATTGCCGAATTCGATAATTTATTCTAATGTATAGTTCACTAAGCCTAGTTTTAAAGTGTCGAATTTATTATAGGAATTATTTTGTGAGTGTTTAAGTTAGTAGTGCATTAAACCAGTTCTATAATAAAAATGTATTTATTCTAATTTATTTATTGTTGGTGTGTAGACGTTGTTGTTAACTTTAAAATAAGTTATTTTGTTTAAATAGTGTCATTCAAAAACGATTTTACTGGCAATTCGCAATGTTCTGAATAATATTTTTTTTAAAAAATATGAACATTGCGCATATAAAATTTGAAATATCGCGAGGAGGTTTTACCCTCACTGTATGTTTGTTTATGTTAATCACCCTAAATAAATTTCCATCTTGAAACAGCTGCATATATTTCTGACACTCTTATTAGCTTTGTTGTGGGGGAGAAAAACAGATTAATTTTAACTGTTTTGAAAAATTATTTTAAATTTTGAGTTTGAATCTGACATTTTCCAAAAGGGTAGTAGACAAAAGTTTTGGTTTAGCTTGAAAGAATTCTGTTATGATGTTTTTCAAATTGTAAGGGAGTAGGTTAAGTAAAAAAAAATGAAAAGGCAGGATTATTTTGTAGTTAAATTATAAGTTAAAAACATTTTGCCATGTTTTGAAATAACCTTTTTGGCCCTATACACAAATTAGACTGCTTGTTACTAATATTTTAAGTTTTTATTTTAAATGTTTTACATTTCATGTTTATTTTTTTAGCGTGGATGTATCTAACAATATTTTAGTGTCCTACGAGAATAGGAATATTTTATTCAAACTGCCCTCTTCTTTGATCGAACTTAAAAAGGTAATATTTGTAATTTAATATACAGTAGAGTCTTGATTATCCGACATAAATGGGCGACAGAACGTCTGATTTAAGTGAAAATGTTGAATAATATTAAACTGAGTGTCGGTTAAGTGAAAGTCGGATAATTGAAACTAATGTACATCTGTAAAATTTTATAATTCTTTGCAAAGCACAGTTTGTATTTTCCTGAAAAAGTCCTTAATTTCCATTTTAAAAAAAATATATGGGGGGGGGGCACGCAATTAGCTGGAACTGACAGCCTGTCTAAATGAGAACTAAAACGATAAATAGGTTTAAATTGTTTTAGTGCAAAGCAGCTAAACAAACATAAAAAAAGTGGGGGGATGGACTAAAAGTGGGGGGTGGTATTAGAAGTAAGGGGACGCCAGTGTGCAACTAATTTCTGATTGTGATTAGTTCCACAATTTCTGAAAATAATTTTTGGAACATACTAAAGTTGTTAAAATTGCTTATTCAAAACCAAAAGTTCCATGTGTTACAACCTAACTGAATAATTTCTAGTACACTTCGGTTTCTTAATTTGTGCACATTTTCCGATAATTACAAATATTAATTTTTCGAACATTTTATTTAAACTTTGGGGCTGCTAAATGTTTTTTTGGAACCACTTGAGAAATCAGAAATTAGTTGCACAAAGCCCCCTCGCCAATTAAAAAATTTTATTGCAAAGAAAAAAATTTGCAACAGTTGTAAAGACAGAAAAAGAAATTAGTTAATTTATAAACTTATTTAAAGTATAAAAACTACCGGTTATGCAATCCCTTGTAATCTCTAATTTATTTCTCCTCATTTCAGGCAGCCTATTCAAAATTCTCCATTGATTGTGCCTCTCCAATGATTTTTCAATGCTACAATGAGTCCTGGGGTGAATATATTGATGTTACTCAAGATCATGAAATAATTCCAGGTTGTAAGTACAGAATCATGTTACAGTTACCTAAATTACTGTATGTGGAACATTCTTCTAATCATTTAAATCAAAATGATTTTAATTCCTCTGATAATGATTTACAAATAGAAACTTCCTTCTTGTCTGAACCTACTTTGGAAGATGATTAAAAACGCGAATCTTCAGATATTTCCAGTTGTATTGAGTCATATGCAGAATTTGATGTTCTTCGTAATGTTCAACTCTCCAGTGGCTTAAGTGAAGCACTAAATGCTACGATGCCCTTATCAAGAGTGTTGCGGTCAGAACTTGTTAATGTTGCTTGCCGATCAATTACTGTAAATACAAAATATCCATCGTCCATTATGGTGACTGATGGGGCAAGAAAAATTGTGTCTGATTATCCTTATCTAAAAAGAAAGTCTGGGTACTGGATATGGGGGTTGGCGTCAAGCTATTAGAGATAGGTTAAAAAAATATTCGTAGATTTGATAAGAGTGAGGAAGTAAAACGTAGGAAGAAAGTGATCGAAACCTCAGCTGCAATATCAACTGAAAAGAGGAAATATGACATGAAGAATGGTAAAAAAACTGAATCACCAGAGATTGGGCTGCCATGTGAATTTGACATCAGAAGAAAAGAAATTGTCACAGAAAAAATGACAGTTGAAAATGTAAAAACTAAGTACCCTAACCTTTTTAGTAAAGTTGAATTAGAAAAAGAATTTTATCGGGTAACTGGAAAATCAAATCTCTAAGTTTATTCCTGAATTCTCGGAAACTTATGGTGACCAACTTGTTAACGGCCAGAAAGAATCTTCCTGAATGGGCCCAAACCATAAAGTGTATGCTGGATGGTTCCAGTAGGAATGTTCAGTCTATTAAGGATATATTCTGATAACCCTGCCAATTCATTTTTCTGAAAACCAGCTGGCGTTGACATATCCGGTTAGTCAGGGTGGATTGATTTAAATCACACAATTTTTTTAAAAAAAATTATTGATTTAAATCATTTAAAAAATTATTAAATTGTTCAAAATGTATAACAATAAATCTGCATGTGTGTATAATATGATGAAAGTTTAAATGGAGCTTTTTCTTATTTTTTTTAATGTTTTTCTTACTGCCCAAGACACTCTTGTTTCTACATATAAAAATTAGTGCAGCAGACTTGCAGTAACCACTAACAGAATATAATTAAAATAATAAATTTTTAAAGTATATTAGATTTAAAAATTATACACTTGTTCTTATTAGGGTGGATTGCTTTAAATCAATTGCATCGTTGTTTTTGTTTTAAATCCTGTGATTTAAATCGCATGATTTAAAAAAAAATCTTATATTAAATTCTTTATAAAGCTTTTTGTTAGCCTTCAACTGCTTTTCTCACTGCCCCAAACTTTCTTGTAGCTACACAAAATATTGCTGGAACATGTACTTGTTTTAAAATTCAGGTATTGAAAAAATGAGTTTCGACAGCAAATTGTTTTTCTTATAATATAATGTCCAACTTTGTTTCGAACATTAATGTAAAAACTTTCATTTTAGCCAACAGTGTGTAATGAATTCCAGGAGCAAGGTCCAGCATCACCTCACATAGGAATTGTTGGGGTGGAAACCAATCATCCGAAATTTTACGTATTGGCAGAACATCAAATTGTTATCGAGTTGAATACTTTACCAGAAGCAATGGCCATCCTGATGGCAAGTTACTATATCTTTAACTGTGCATACCCAAAAGAATGGAAAAAAACATTACAGTTTACAGAAAACTTCATTTTTAAATTGAGGCCAAAAAAGTGGCAACCACAGTTGTAAATTTCGTGCAAAAGCTAAAAAATTTAAAAGGTTAAAGTTATACATCAAAATACATCAGTTTCTATATTATACATATGCTGAGTGTATTTTGTGTGTGTGTGTGCGTTACAACATGTTGTTACAACATGTCTTTTCCTTGTGCTTTAGGTACTAACCTGACTTTTACAGTTTTCACTAAGTACCTTACTCATTTAAATCTAGTACATAGTCAAGAAAGTAATTTTTTTGTCAGGTGTAATCTTTATGAATGTCCTAAATCTTTTACAAACTTCCATGTGTTTAAATCACATGTTTATAGAACTCATAGAAGTGTATTCTCCCATCGTAAGTGTGATGCTTTAGGCCAGTATATATGTAAAACATGCCCTAACTGTTTAGTATCCAAAACATTATCTTATATTTCTAAACATTTAAAATATCATCTACAGCAGAATGAAACAATAATCTGCCCTTTTGTTGACTGTACAGCCCAATTCAAAACTTATTCAACATAAAGTCACATTTAAGCAGAAAACATTTCTCAGCTACAGAAAAAACAGATGATTTAATTCATAAGGAAAACTTTCCTTCTGACTGTGACACTAATTTGGATACTGTTATTGACGATGGATGGATGTTCAGGTTTTATGGCACAAGGGCATCAAAGGCCATACTGCGCCAAACACTAGGTAATTTTAAAAGATTAAAATGGAACATAAAACTGACACAGAACCTTTTAGAACGAAATAAACCACTAGGTTTTGATAAAAGGCTAAAATGGTGCTTTAAATATGCACATGACATTTAAAAAACTGACACTAAATCAAAGAATAAAATCCATATCAACTGAAAAGGAAAACAAAGCATGTTATGGAGGATTAGCTAAAATCGACTTCGACTATTGTTTGGTTAATTGGTCACCCAATTTCCATACTTGACAAAGAACATTTTAATCAGTTGCCTCGAGTCAGGCAAGTACTTTGTCGCTTATTTTATGATCTCAAAACTAATAAGCGATCTCTGTCTGTAAGTTCTTCAATTACAATTGATGAAGTATCAGTTATGGCAAATGGCCAATATTCCAACCACTCAAAAGCCAAATGCAGTAACCAAACTGAAAAAAGTTTATGAAAGATATGTCAGCATATGCAAAAACAAAAGTAGGCGAACACATCGCCAAATAGAACTAAAAAGTATGTTTTTAGAACAATTAGAAAAGCTATTTAACATCTCGCATGCCAATTCTGAAAATCTTATTAAAATTCCTCAAGATTGGGAATTTTTTCAAGATCAACTTACTGCAAGGAATATGATTATGATTGGTGAGGACAAAATTTTCAAACAGAAAGAGAAAATGAAGCAGAAATTAAAGCTTGAAGAATATCAAAGATATGAAAAGCTATGAAAGTGGCACGTTTAGAAATGGAAAATGAAATGTATTTTAGTACAGCCATTAATGATAAAGATAGTTTAACAAGTGACTCCTGTTGTACTACTGATGATGAACCTGCAGCAATAAGTAAATATCAACAGGTTATTGAAAGAGCTAGAGGCTTTAAGACAGATGCAGGACCATCTGGTTTAGTTTAGTTTGAACTATCGTCGCACTAGAGCTACACGAGGGCTATTGGCGACGGGCGTCGTATTTTAGAACCACGGTCAAGTGACGATCCGACACCTGAGTAGGCACCCAACGCAACCGAGGACCATCTGGCATTTACGAAGTTACAAAATCAGACAAACGGCAAGTGGTAGATAATCAATTGTTTCTTGCAAACTTGGATAGAACCAAGACTACACCACGTGAGGCAATGCACATTGTTGCCCCAGTATTAAAAGCAGTTGGAGTTAACGTAGCTGATCTGACATTGTCACCAGCCTCACTCTAAAGATCCAGGAAGACAGCACGTAGGTTGATTGGAGAGAACACAAAAGATTTGTTTAGTTTAGTTTAGTTTGAATTATCGTCGCACTAGAGCTACACGAGGGCTATAGAACACAAAAGAAAATTCCCACCCAACACACCACTTGTATGTCATTTTGATGGCAAGTTATTACCGGACTGTGATGGAACAATAGCAGATCGTATACCAGTTGTTATTTCAGGTTTTGAAGTTGAGAAACTGTTGGGTATTCCAAAAATACCATCAGGTACAGGTATTGAAATGAGCAATGCAATAATTCAGTTACTTAAAACTTGGGATGGGGTAGCTGAATGCATCGCAGGTTAATGTTTTGACACTACAAGTGTAAATACCGAGATTCATAGGGGTGCTATTTCTGTCATTCAAAAGGCATTTAATAAGCGTCTTCTGTTTTTAGCTTGCAGACACCATATTCTTGAAATAATTGCCACGGCTGTATTTGACAGATTTTTCACTTCATCGGGTCCACAAGTAGCACTTTTTGGTAGATTTAAAGAATATTGGCATTTTCTTGACCTATCCAACTATGCACCAATTGACAAAGATACATCTCACTGTGTTTTGACAAATGATGAGAAGCGAGGGTTTGAATTAAAACGACATGAGACAGTAGAATTCTTGCACGCTCAATTGAAAAATCAACCACGTCATGACTATTTAGAGTTCATAAAACTGTCCCTCATAACTCTGGGTGAAACAGAATCTATTCCAACAAACACAAATTTAATCGGCCTGGTGCTTATCATCGAGCAAGGTGGATGGCGAAAGGAATTTATTGCCTGAAAATATTCTGTTTCCGTGAGCAGTTCAAATTAAGCAAGCATGAGCTGCAAAGTTTAAAACGAATCTGTCTCTTCCTGCTTACAATCTATGTGAAAGCATGGTTTTCTGCACCTAGCTGTTATAATGCTCCCAAAAACGATTTGTGCCTACTACAAACTCTAGAATCTTACATGCAAATTGCAATCTAGTTGCACAAACTGCATTTTTGAAGCTTAAAAGCCAACTATGATATTTAAGTGAAGACCTTGTTGCACTATCACTTTTCTCAGACCATTTGCATGTCGAAGAGTAAAAGTCTCTTATTAAAGCCATGAAAAAGCCAGAAAAGAAGCAGGAATTAAGAAGATTAGATGGAACAAAAATTAAAACTTTTATGAATAACACATTATCAGACTTTGCCTCAAATAGATCTTACAACCTTTTTTCAGCTTTAAAGGTTACCTGTGACTTTCTGGACACTGATCCACAAACTTGGGACAATAGAGTAGATTATCTGCATGCCAAGGAAAAAATAGCTGCAATCGAAGTTGCCAATGATTGTGCTGAGCAAGCCGTGAAACTAGCCACTGATTTTAACTCAATACTTAGGGGGCTGGGGAGCCCAGTCGGTTAGGCACTCGCCTAGCATGCGAAAGGTCCCAGGTTCGGGTCAGGGCATCGCCAAAATAACTGCCGACCTATAAACGGCCCGTGCAGCCAAAAATGTCCGACGAATAATACCCCGTGTAAGGGAGTGCACGTTAAAAATCCTTCAAAGTCCAAACGCTGCGTACGATGTCGCCCTTAACGGTTGCGTTGGGTGCCTATTCAGGTGTCGGCTCGTCACTTGACTGTGGTTCTAAAATACGACGACCGTCGCCAATAGCCCTCGTGTAGCTCTAGTGCGACGATAATTCAAACATAACCTAACTCAATACTTACACACGACGAGGATCAACGACAGCTAATTTTTCAAGTTGTTGAACATCATCGTCAGCTATTTAAACTCCCACTCAAGAAAAGCTTATAAACTAAATAATTGTTTTAGCACAACATATTATTACCTTGGCTTTTCATTTTAATTTTATACTTTCTGTTTGATAATATTAACAAGTATAATAGTGTATTTAGTAACATGGTGAAATTCAATAAAATAATTTTCGAAACTTCGAGTGCATTGAGCTGTCACTTAATATGTTTCTAAGATCTTAAAATTTTCCGAGTGTACTTATATCATAAGTAACCTCCTAAAATTAGAAGGTATGCGAATTAGAAATCAATTTTTTTTTTGCTTATTAAGTTTGAAACAGTCTAATGCGCATATATATTGTCTGTTGTGCATTCTTAGTATCTAAAGTTTACGTCAGTTGTCAAGTATGGAAAATATTTTTTTAAAATCATCAAATGGATCTGAACCATTTTTTTTACTATATATGAATGTGTGCAACACATAAAGAAAATTATTCAATAAGAAGTTATTTTTTTTCAGTTTTTAGAAGTGTAATTTGTCACATTTACAAAGAATAACCCATATATTGAAATTTTCTTTTAGGTTCCTCAGAACACGTCATCACCTATTGTAATTTATAATGGATGTCTACATAGTACAACTTGTACTTTTCAAGTTTTCGCCGAAGGTGAATACGTCTGTGATGTGTCGGATGTAACAGAAGGGCTCAGTGTGCTGATGGCATTGTAGGTGTGATTTTCAATTTCAAATATAGCCTTGAATGCAAGAAATCTTTAACTGTATTTCAACACTTATTTTTTGGAATTGCTTATCCTACTGACCTGCTTCAGCGCTCTGTTTCTAAGTTTATCAGACTTTTTAAATCTTAATGAACTTGCTAGCCTTACTTATAATCAGATATGATCATATGTATGTTTTCTTGTATATTTCACTACCATTCATAGAGTAATTTAGCATACATTGTATTATACAATTACTGTTTAAAATTTCTGATTGCATATCGTTTATTTAACAATGGGGAGAACAGTGTTTCCTTGCAGTATATGCCAAGTAGAATTCCATTATTTTTTGATATTATTAAAGCACATTGAGCACTTTCACAGTTTCGATTAACATTTTAAAATAAACTGGAATTTCTGGATGTGAAAAGACTTAGTGTATTTTCTTCTTTTCGCTCGCATCTTTATAGAAAACATAGAAGTGTTCTTAATAGTGTGCCTCAATTTGGAAATCTAACCAATAATGATCAATTTTATCAAGATGAATGTAAGGAACAAAATATCAATACACCCAGTTCTTCATTAACTACTCAATACTGCAAAGACACACCAGGGCTTTATGTTATGACTTTATTGGAGAAACAAGTTACAAACGATGCCTTAAAATACATTATGAACAGTACAGACACAATTGTAGATATACATATAAAACAGAACAATGCTAAATTAATGTCCAATTTAAATCAATTAGGTTTTTTTACCAAGGATGGATGGATGTTTAGGTTTTATGGCACAAGGGCATCTAAGGCCATACTGCGCCAAACACTAGGTAATTTTAAAAGATTAAAATGGAACATAAAACTGACACAGAACCTTTTAGAACGAAATAGACCACTAGGTTTTGACAAAAGGCTAAAATGGTGCTTTAAATATACACATGAAATTTAAAAAACGGACACTAAATCAAAGAATAAAATCCATTATCAACTAAAAAGGAAAACAAAGCATGATATGGGGGATTAGCTAAAATGTGATGGATAGACAAGTTTATTAGGTTAAAGTGTTTAAGCCTGCTCAGTGTCAAAGCTGGACAGTCTACTAAAATATGGTGAACACTAGTGGGACGACACACATGACACATATGGGCAAGTCACAGTTGACGCCTTTATAAATTGTACATTAATAAAGAAAATTAGATCTAAACTAAGCAGCTTTTTATGCAAAATATGGACACTGTATGCCGCGTTCTTAGTAAACAGATCATGAACATTCAAAGAATCACATTTTGCTGCATATTATGACTTCATTTAAAACTGATAAAATTTTTCTTCAAATAATCATTTTAAATAAGTTTCTCATGTGACAGTTGATGTGGTTACTTTCTTATAGTTGCTTTTACTTGTTTTTACTTAATTTTCACTCGCGCTGAAATTTTTATTCCAATTGGGAATGAAGAGTATAAATCCCATACTTACAATGCACAATGCTATTCCTATGGAGAAATTAGTTGCCCATTAATTTTGCCCTCATATACCCGTTTAGGTTAGAATCGCTTCTTAAATGACGCCTTCGGTACATAGAAATAAGCTCCTTAATATGGGGAGTCTGTAACTAAAGTAATTTCGAATAGGTGGTGATACGTGATCCAGTCAGTCAGGACTTTTTTTTTTGTAGATATAGGTTAGGTTTGAATTATCGTCGCACTAGAGCTGCACGATTTGTAGATATAGATTTAGTATGTTTTGAAATTGGGATTTTTTTTTAGTTTCGTTTAGAAGGCTTTTTTTCACAATTTTTTTGCGTAAAAAAACAAAGCTAAACTACTTCTTTACGTTGTTCATTTTCACCTATATTTACGACTACAAAATCATAAAAAGAAAGGCGATCACATTAAAAAATACGGCCACCTATAAGGAATATTAGTTTAATTTTTGAAGGAAAACGTATGAAAATTGCAATTATTATTTTTTTTTAAGTTTAAATTTACAAATAAATGCCGTCTCTTTGAAGATTTTTTCCTCAAATCTTATGTGGTTCTATTTGACAGTTACTGTTGCAAACCTACTTGTATTTCTATAGAATTTCAGCCAATTATAAAAGTAACAGGAAAGCAGGCTGTTTTAGTTCTTTTAGAACTTCTTGTTAGGTTAGGTTTGAATTATCGTCGCACTAGAGCTACACGAGGGCTATTGGCGACGGGCGTCGTATTTTAGAACCACAGTCAAGTGACGAGCCGACACCCGAGTTAGAACTTCTTGTGTATTTATTATTAGCAAACTGCATATGTTAGTGTTCATTGTTGAAACAAATAACGACAATTTTGTGAATACCATTAACACTTTCATTTCCGAATAAAAACGTTAACTATTATGTTTTTAAAAATTTGTTTTTAATGGGTTAAACCACTGTAAGATATATTTTAAGAATAAATCTGCTAGATTTTGCTGTGGTGTCCTAACTACTAATTTAAAACTAATTTTAATTCGATAACATTTATTAAAAATAAAAATACTGGAGTTGTATGAATAATCACGATTTTTATTTAAGTTCCTCCGTGTCAAAACATGTTATATTATAAACTCTATATCTTGCATTTCATATTTTGCTTAGGATGGATCGATGTTCGGGTTTTATGGCGCAAGGGCGTTTAAGGCCATGCTGCGCCCAAACAGTAGGTTTTACTTCTAAAACAAGTTAAAATAATCCATAAGTGACACATTTAATTTTGTTTAGTTTAGTTTGAATTATCGTCGCACTAGAGCTACACGAGGGCTCACAAAACATTTAAAACCGATTAGACATCTAACATCAATAACAAAGTTTTTCTAATAAAAAGGTTTAAATAATCATTAAAAGCAGCACGTAACATTTAAGAACAGTGATACATTTAAATCAAAGAATAGAAGCCAATATCAACTATAAAGGAAAACAAAGCATGATGAGAAAAATGCCATGGATAGATGGGTACAACTTGTTAAAATGCTTAAGCCTGCTCAGTGTAAAAGCTGGGCAGTCTACTAAGATATGGGAAACGCTTAGCGGGACATGACACATATGGGCTGATCTTCTGCCAGCCGAAGATGCATACGAGTAAGTCTTGTGTGCCCAATCTGGTTTAGTTTAGTTTGAATTATCGTCGCACTAGAGCTACACGAGTGTGCCCAATCAGGAGGCGTGCCAGCACTACCTCCCGCTTTCTGCTCGGTGATGGTAAAAATGGCCATGATATAGATGGAGATATATTGTGCGATTTATTTTCAGTTTGAAGGTCCCATTCTTTTTGCCATACCATTTTGATTGAATGTGCACAAGCCAGCCTGGCATCAGGCAGATTGAGGAGGGCGCCGCTGCTTTGACTAGCAGTCTTTGCAGCGCGGTCCGCCTCCTTATTGCCCGGAATACCAACATGGCTAGGCACCCAGCAGAAACGAATTTTAAAACTATTGAGCTTGAGCGTATAGAGGAGCTTTACGACAATTGAGATTAATGGGTGGGATTTATAAGAAAAATTGCAGAGGGCATCTGTCACACTTTTTGAATCCGAATAGATAATCCATGATTTAAAATTATGATCTGCAATGTGATGGAGGGCGATATATAGAATAAATTTCTGAGGTAAAAACCGAGCATGAAGGATTAATGGTTTCTGCTATGGTGATGTCACTAAAAACTGCCGCAGAGCCAACGTGGGTGTGAGATTTCGAACCATCGGTAAATACAGGTTTCAGAGAAAAATTAAAAGAGCGATGCTCATTAAAATGTTGTAAAATAGCTGAATCAGTCATTGATGACTTTTTAAAATTAATGATACTATGAATATGTACAGGTGATTCTTCCCAAGGTGAAAAGTTAACGTTATAATTAAAGACCCTAAAATCTTCAAGATCAAGATTTTCTATGAGCTCTTTGATACGTATTGAAAATGTTGGAATGAAAGACTTTATTTGAAAAGAACTGCTGGAATTTCGGATTTAAAATTTGAGGATATAAAGGGTGATTATGGTTACTTTTAATATTGGAAGTAGGCAGCTAATGAGTTTTTCGCGACGGTGTTGCAGAGATGGCTTCTGGCACAGAACATAAAGGCTTTGTACAGGATATGTACGAAAAGCCTCAGAAGCCAACCTCAGACCCTGATGATAAATGGCGTCTAAATACCTGAGGGCCGATTTTTTGGCAGAACCATAGGCAGCGACACCGTAATCTAGCTTGGACCGAATCAAAGCGCGGTTAATCCTCAGCATGGATTTTGTATCATCACCATAGTAGTTGTACATAGTACTTTTAATATGTTCAACGACTTATTGCATTTCTGCCGTAGATGTTGAATGTGTGGCAATGAGGTGAGCTTCATGTCAAAAATAATACCCAAAAATTTTGCCTCCGATCTTACAGGCAGAGCCACACCATTTAAAATAATTTATGGGTCAGGATGAAGCCCACGCTTCCGACAGAAGTGTGTGCAGATTGTTTTCTGGTTAGATATAACAAAACCATTATTATTTGTCCAATCCGAGATCTTGTGGATTGCAATCTGCACACTGAAAAAAATGATTCCTCAACTTCTACCAAATTTGTTTGGTAACTGATATTTTGTATCGGTATCCTACATAAAACCAAATATATTTGGTGAATACGTTTACAGCGTTTGATTCACTGTTCCAAAAAAATATTAACCTTTACAAAATTATTTTGTAACGCCTACCAAATTATTTGGTAAAGGATTTTTAGTTCCATTAACAAAACGTTTGGTAAAGAAGAAGACGAACTGTTTACTAACCTTCTACTACGTCACTCTACGTCATACAGAAGAAGAAAAGAAATGTCGGAACACGTCGTATTTTGTGTTATCATTCAGAAGTTTAAAGGTAAATATATTTTTAATTGTAATATTTATATATTTTTTATTATATCTTTTAATTCTGCCCTGTATACGTTGTCTGACAAGACGTACTGCATTTGGCAGTACAGTGTTATACTTTTAGGGTCTTGTGGCTGATTCACAAACATTAAATTGTACTATCTTTCTGAGTCTGTAACAATGCGAAATGTCCCGTATTTCTGAAAATTGTAGAAATTTTGTCCGGAATATATATTTGTTCGATAAAAGTTTAAATTTTATTTTTCTTAATGTTTGTTATTTGAAAACTGGTATGTGGTGTTTTAAGTATACTATTTACAGTTTGAATTAACCTCTTTGAGTAATTGTTATAAAACGTAATGTGTGTGTGGTGTTTGTGAAATTCGTTTCAAAAAGTTATATACCAATACGGTAAAATCCTACTCGCTAGCCAAGAGATGTCGCCTCGCCAAGCTCGAAAAGTCACGGACCAGCTACTAGGATTAACCCTAATCGGTATCTCGTTGATGTAAAATATATTTTTTACATTTAAAACACTCATTCAATTTTTTTTACACAGGAGTTGACAAAGAAGCTTGTTTTAAAAAAATTGTGCGGGATATGGTAATGAGTTTCTTATGATATAATATCAACAATTTCATTGATATTTGTTGTCATTTAGCTATGATGTGGGATCGAATAAGTAATTTGTGGAGTAAAATGAGTATAGTCTGGCTGCCACAAATTGGCATCCCAAATATTTGGATTGTGGAACAGTCCACTTAGAAAAAAAGGTAAGGAAGGTTTTGGGCAAGAGTTACTATGTTTGGCGATTCATTGCTTTTATGGGCGCATCTTTCTTTAAGGTTTAGAAACAGATTATCAATTGAATGGTAGATCGAACTTGCATTGGGTTCACTCATGTCGATTAATGATCAAGTTCAGATAACAAAGAAATACACGTATAATCGCTAACCACTACCAGCAATCAACAACAGTCTGTTGCCGATAACTGATGTGCAGTTCTAGTGTGATACATTATTTACAATCGAACTCGACCAACAATCCCCTCTTCTCGCCAAACACCTTGAGCTGGCAACCCTGCCTCCTTCGCCTTAAAACCTTAATTCAAAGTGGAATCTTCCACAATCAAAATATTTGGGATGCCAAGTTGTGGCAGCCAGACTATAAACCGTTTTGTTTAACCTAAAGGAGCATGTCCGGCAATTTTATGCATTTTCGGTGAAATCCTAGTCGCTGGCCCAGAGACAAATAAAAAAAATGTGGTAATTGTCTTAAAATAAAGAGCTATAAATTAATTTTTCTGGCAACTATTTACGTCAATCAAAAGAGGTTATTTGAAACTAAGGTTGCAAGCATGCTGATCGAGACCAGCTTAAGGGTTATAAAAAAAAAGTCGCAAGCAAAGACAGTGTTTGGAAAATGTGGTTTTCGAAATGTCGCCAAGATCGAAAAGTTGCTGGACCAGTGACTAGGATTTGGCCCCGTTTTCTAATATCACTTAGAGTAGGATTTTCTTTTTCTGGAGAAATGCTTTGATGTATGTTAGATATATTCTTGTTTTTTAGTATATATTTGTGTTCTCTAAGTTAAGTACTTGTACCCTATATGGACAGCGCTCTCAATATGGGCACGCCCAATATCTTTAAAAGTAAAATTTTTAATTGAGATAAAGCTATGTCTATAAAGGAAAGCAGTTGAAAAAAAATATTTTGGCCTTGAAAGTGCAAAACAATGCACTCTTCTCCCTTTCGAAGTTAATTTGTATTGAAGTGTACTGAACTCAGATTATAGAAAAAATTTATATTCTTATACTAGATTGTATAATTATTTTAAATATATTTAAAAAATGTGTTTTAGAAAGCTGAGACAAGGTGACAGGTGCTCTTCAAGTCCCTCCACCACTCGTTGCCACTCAAGCCCCATTACTGCACGATGTCCGTCGAGTCCAGCCTCTGAATGAGGCCCGCGTAGTTTCTTCAACGCCAGGAGCTCTTCAAGTCCCTCCACCACTCGTTGCCACTCGAGCCACACAACTGCACGATGTCCGTCGAGTCCCACTTCCGAATGATGCCCGCCAAGCCTCTTACTTACTCGGTGTTCTTCAGGTCACTCCACCACTCGTTGCCACTCAAGACCCACTACTGCACGATGTCCGTCGAGATCAACCTCTGAATGATGCCCGCCAGGTCTCTACCACGCCAGGCGCTCTTCAAGTCCCTCCACCACTCGTTGCCACTCAAGCCACACAACTGCACGATGTCCGAGTCCCACTTCCGAATGATGCCCGCCAAGCCTCTTACTTACTCAGTGTTCTTCAGGTCACTCCACCACTCGTTGCCACTCAAGACCCACCACTGCACGATGTCCGTCTAGTCCAACCTCCACCCCAAAGCTACGACTGAATATAAACGATTAGTTTTTTAATGTTTCGGGATTCTTTGTGACACCTGTGTCATATGCAATTGGAAGCAGAAATTATTTAAAACATGGCATACTTGAAACTTGTGCTATGCAATGGTAAATTTATTTCTTTTAAAATCTTGAAATATTGTTTCAAATTCCAGGTGTATTAAATGTGGCTGAATCGGGCAAATTTCTAAACAACCTTTAGTAGTGATAAGATTCCAGTGATTTACAAACTATAATGACCATTTTGATTCATCTGATTACTTTCAGACTGGCATTAAAAAGAAATGTGTGTTTAATGACTAAAACCATTTTCATATAATTGCACGTAAATGGTAAAACGATGAGAAATTCTTATTGTTGAGCATCAAGAACTATACGTGTATCTATTTAAAACCCATCTTAAACCTAAACATCACTACATGATACATTATCCCTGAATTATTAAAAAGTTTGGTCCACTAGTATATTTATGGAGTATGCTGTATGAATCAAAACATGGAGCATCTATAATAATAAAAGAAAGAGTGTCTGTCTGTGTGTCTGTCTTCGGATCGTAAAAGACCTACTTATACTGCCCACAGGAATTCGAAATTTTAAAGATAGATTCCCTTTAATACTAACGTGTGCACCTGAGGCTTAGTTTTTTCATATTTGTTCCATTTTTAGAGAAAATTCGAATTTTCTGAAAAAAATACACCACTTTCGCTCAAATCCGATCATTTTTTCTCTTTCCTGATGCCATCGGCTGAAAAAATTAAATAAAACTTTTAACGAAAACCTTTAAAATTCAAAATGTTTATTTTATTCTTTTTTATTCTTTTGCCATTACTTTCAGAAACTAAATTCATTATTTGAAAAATAATTGACACGTTTCAAGTGACGTAATTCCGCCAGTCTTCATTCCCGGATTTTATTGTGGGTTTATTTGATGATTTTTTCATTGATTTTCTGTTGACTGCATGTATGCATATTTAAGCAATAAATGTATAGTTAAGCTATTACTGAACTATGATGGTTAATAAAGGCCATCGCACTAGAGCTATTAGTGTGTTATGTCTTTATATTTTCGCCAAATACGTTGCCAAACTCGCCAAATTATTAACTAAAATTCACCAAATAGGCAATTTCTTTTATGAATAATTTATAAGCTGGTCAGTTGTTCGAAGGTCATTGTGTTTGAGCTGTATAATGGGTGTGGGTAGCTATATCTATTTTCTCGCCAAATTATTTCCCAAAACGCGCCAAATGAGCTAAAAGGTTATATATATTTATGAGGGAATTGTGATGGCATTTATGAGTGCATTTTACAGCGTATTTTTCATTTTGGAAATTTAAGGCAATGAAACTGGATTTTATAATTTATAACGAGCGGAAACAATAATAAGTTTATGATCCTATAACCGGTTATATGGTACACATATTTGGAATCTATTTGAGATACTTTTATTCCGTGCGAAGAACGGGTATAAATTTGCTAGTCTAAAGTATATGCTAATTCCAACTGTTGTAAAATAATAACTAAAACACTTGCCATAAAATATCAGCTGCAAATGTGTGAGCGTTTATTTTCAGGTAGATCTTTCGATGAGCGATTGTTTATAGAAAATGGGAAGAATATCAACTTCCAAAATTATTCAGTGTTTTTTATGTGCATTTCAAATTCAGATTTAAAAATGTGGATGTATTTGTCGTTAAACTAATTACATTTAATGGTATAGATTACAAACCCGTATAAAGTGTTATTTCTCGTCAAAATGATGAGCTACCACTTTTCTGCGTCAGAAAATTAATTGCCGTTGGTAATAAACATTTTTTGTATCTTTATAAAATAGTAGAATACAATTAAAAACATAATGATCATGTAGGAGGATACCAAATTTCTGATGCAGCAGTTGCTTGTCTAGATAACTAATTTGTTTTCAGTTTGGATACCTTGTCTGATAAGTAACTTTTAAACGTTGCGAAATCAGCCAAAGGAATTCTTTATATTTTGTCAAAATTATTGTAGTAACCAGGACTTTCACACTGCCTGCCTATTGTGTATACTTAAAGTTGTGATATGTTACATTCTATTATGGGTTAATACGTGTGAATTCATACAGATTATATTATATACTTATTTTTTTTTTGTCAGATACCTGCATTGATTTAATAAATTGTTTTGTAAATAGTGTCAGTTATTGTTTATTTTTATAAAATAAAAGTACAAACTTTCTACTTTCATAGCATACTTACAAAATGCTGAAATAGTAGCAACATACTTTTTCATGTTGAATTGTACCAAATTTTGTGCAAAGTTTACAAACAAATTTTAGTTCATTAGATAATTTTATGGCAAAATGTGATGCAAAACAATTATAATTTGGTACAATTCATTATGTAAAAAAAGTGTATAGCTAAATTAATTTATTTATAATTTATTTGCTATGTTTGCCTAACATGTGGTAATATTTGTTCTAAATTAATGAATATAAATTAACAAATTTTATTAAACCCAAGAGCTACATTTTTAGTAAATATAACAATTTGTGATAAAATTCACAAAATACTTCAGTTTCATCTACCAAATAAATGAGTATAAATTACCAAATTGTTAGTAAACACAACAGGGTCTTATTTCAGAAACAAAATGATTGGTAAAATTCACAAAATACCTTAGTTACACCTACCAAATCGATGAGTATAAATTACCAAATCTTTAGTAAAGACAACAGGGTCTTATTTCATAAACAAAATTGTTGGTAAAAATTACAAAATACTTTAGGTTACACCTACCAAATTAGATGAGTATAAGTGACCAAATTGTTAGTAAACACAGCAGTGTCGTATTTGGTAAAATTTACAAAATACTTTTGTTACGTTTACCAAATCGTCATCTGTGCCCGCTACTAAATATTTGGTAGAATTTACCAAATGCCGTTTACTAAATCTTTATGGTAGCATTTACCAAATCTTTATTTATCACTTATTTCACCTTAAATTTGGTTGATTTTACCAAAATTTAGTACAGATTACTAAACTTTTTTTTGAGTGCAGCTGTCTCTCGACTGCACCCATGTTGGCTGAGGCACAGGAGATTTGAAAGTCGTCCACGAACAAAGTGCCTTTGACAGTTGGTGGAAGCTGCTTCACTATATCATTGATATTCAATATAAACAACACCACGCGGAGGACGCTGCCTTGAGGGACACCTTCTCGTTGGTAAAAGTTTGAGACAGAGTGGATCCAACACGTACTTGGAAAACACGGGTCTTAAGGAAGTTCTGAATAAAGACAGGTAAATTGCCACGAAACCCAAGATGGTATAGGTCTTTCGGTATTCCGTACCTCCACGTTCGATCATAAGCCTTCTCCATGTCAAAAAATATGCAATTCTAGGTGCTGATTACGAACAAAGGCTTCACGAATGGAGGTTTCCAGAAACAAGATGTTATCTATGGTGTCGGAAGCCACTCAAAAACGGAGATAAGGCACCTCTTTCTTCCAAGCAATAGACGAGGCGGGCATTGACCATCCGCTCCATCAATTTGCACAGGCAACTGGTTAGGGCGGTGGGACGGTAGTTACCAGCATCATGAGGGTCCTTTCCTGGCTTGGCAATTGGTATAACGATTGCTCTTTGTCAGGAAGTCGGGAAAACCTTTGCTTAGAAAACGGAACTGTGGTATGTGATCAAATGCGCTGGTAGTAAAACTAAAATTTAAAAAGCTTTTTTGTGGTTCTGATACTAGTTAATTTGATTACCTTCAATTTTTATTTACTTGTAAACACATATTGGCAATATAGCTAAATTTAGTAAATACGATTTACCTATCTCAGATGTTCTTAATTAGCAGTTGCTCCTTTGGGTTTTGAAGAAGCTATTTATGACCGGAAGTTCTTTGATTAAATGTCGGCAAGATTATCGCTTTTCGAACATTCTAAGGTAATGTAATTAGAAAGTTGTGATGCTATTGGTCAATTTTTTTTTAACCAATCACGTGGTTCACGTTTTTGGTATACTCAGCAAAACTATGAGGTGATAATTTGTTATCCATCTTAGTATTCTTATATTCGACACTAACTCTCGACGATTATATACCGAATTTTTTTTTCTGAATCACTGGAGTTTTTTTGCGTGGAGAATTGTTGTAATATACGTTCAAAATGGAATTTATATCGACTACTAAAGGGAAGCAGGCCATGCTTCTTGATGGCTATCAATATGAAGTTATTGCAACCGCAATAATGTTATGTCTTGGCGTTGCAATAAGCGCAAGAGTATAAAGGGCACTCCGAACTTGAAAAATTCAAATGGCGTTATAATTAGTTCTTCGCAGCATTCTTGCCAGCCTTCGAGTGACGCCAAAGTCGAAGTGATAAAAGCTTTGTCGAATGCTAGAGATAGAATTCGCGAATCAGATGTCTCTGCAATTAAAATATACGCCGAAATTATGCACAATCACTTTTGTGTAGATATTTTAGTTTATTTTGTAAAATAAAAGTAGCTTAAGTGCGTTAAAGCGGAAATTTTGTAATTTGTTTCATTATGGGCTACACCTTGAGCCGAGTACTATATGATATTCGAAAATGGGACAACGCAATATGCAACATTTTCACCCCTCTTCGGGATAACTTCACAACAGTTCGTCAAATCTGACGTCAGACGACTACTTGGGGAGAGCAGTTCAAGTTTTTTCTGCACCAGTCATTGCGACTATACAGTTTTACAGAGAAAACTAGTGCCCACCCTCAAGCCCATCTTTTTCGTGAAGCTGGAGACACCCTTCACTACATGACCAATATGAAAAAATGGTTTGAGATCCATGACGTTGGCAATAGAACCCTCGGATTTCAATAAAAAAACGCTAATAAGGAACACTTCCTCAGCATAACCGATGAACGATATTGAAGAAGAGTCTATACAAAGTGGGAAAGATTTTTTAACGCCAGAAACATATTCAGCCCGGATTCTAACATCTTTGTCCACAGTAGCCTGTGTGAGGTATCTCTTGGAAAGTGGGTTCCACTATGTGCTCACTTGAAAATTATCAAGTGATCCTGTAGAGTCACTTTTCGGTGCAGTACGACAAATGGATGGGGGTAATGATGCTTCGGATGCGAAAGCATCAACTATTGCCATCAACAAGATACTTTGCACTGGATTGTTACTTCCTCACCATTCTTCAAATGTTCTACAGGTAAGTGTTTATACGTGTTTTACTATTTATAGATGTAAAAATACTGGTAGTGATGTAAAATACCTAGGTATTTATAAACAAACGTAAATACCCAGGTATTTATAAATTTCTCGAATTTCTTTTCCATGCTTAAAGTTTTTTAAAATGCTATGTAATAGGGCATTTATTAGACAGAAGATAGTAGAAAACCATATTATTAACAAAAAAAAAATTATATGATGCAAAGACGATTACCGTTATTGCGGGTAACTTTGGTCCAAAATCATTGGTGTTTTTTTACAAAACCGATTTAAACATTCTAAAATCACTATGCATTTTAAGTAATGTACCTTTAGGAATAATTCGCAGGCATTTTTGTTACATTTTATAAGTTTTGAAAAAAATGGTACTAGTTTAAAAAAATTAGGATACGATTCGAGTCCAGGGGACCTAATACGACCGTTTCTTCCACGAGACGGAATGAGATAAATTCCGCAGTGAAAAAGATTTCGAACCGAGCTGTTATTCCGTATTCTCGCGTATGGCGTAGCACGATCCACTAGATTTTGTCATGCGAAATAGATTTCACAGGAAGTGGCAGAAAAATAAACGAACTAATCAGTGAATTTTAAGATTCCGCTGAAAAGTTTAGTTTAGTACGAATGTCAATGATTTGTTTGTTATCGAAGTGGTGTTGGGGATTTTTCAAACTTGTTTTTATTTCTTAATCAGTTGTTGGCAGGAACCTTATAAAATGAACCCAATACAAAGAAAGAAGGCGAAAGCCATAGTAAATTAAGACTGATCAGGCAAAACTTATGTAAAGTTAGGGAAGTTTATCGGTGGGTGTTTCGTCACCGATTTTTCTCGAGGCATCAGATGTTGTGGTGCCTCGAGTCCCGCCTCAATTACCATTTCTGGGGAATCGGGGGAGTCAGATCTGTTGATTGTTTTTGTGTTTAAAGACCTACTTTTATTTCTGGTTTTTAGTTTTTTAGGTGACCTGTCTAAACGTTTAACTTCTACTGGAGATTTACTAAATTTTGAGGGGTTTAGTGTGCTAGATTTGTACCACTTCGAGTTTGTGAGCTGGAGGATGATGAATTGCTATTAGTAACAGAGGTTGTTGTTGCTATTGTGTTTGTAGATTTTGCATCTTGCATATATTGTTCTCTAAACATATTGCACTGGATGGCTATTGAAGATGTGGTAACTTTAGCGGCAGATGCGTATGATACGTTAGGTTTTGGCAGGGTTATTTTTACTTGGTTGCGAGCTTCTTGATAAGATACATTTTTAGTTGCTTTGATATATTGAATGTCTTTCTCTTCTTTCCACCTAGGACAACCTCTAAAGTTGGCAGTGTGGTCGCCTTCGCAGTTTAGACACTTTGGTAGAAGCTGGCAAGAAGAGAAAGAATGGCCTTTGGCAGAGCAGTTTGAACAGTATTCATCTGGAGACCTGCATGTGGCTTTGGTGTGACCATATTTTTGGCAATGAAAGCAGCGCAAAGGATTTGGGATACAGGGACGGACAGGACAGTTCAGATAACCAGTTATTATGCGTTTTGGTAAGGTGGGTGAGCTGAAAGTCAATATTATATGTTGGGTGTTAACTATGTCATTTCCTTTTTTGATTGATATTCGTTTTACTTGTATTACATTTTGTTGTTTTAAACCTTCCAGTATTTGATTCGGAAATATTAAGTAGATCTGTTTCTGAGATAACGCCACGGCAAGAGTTCAAGGTGTTGTGAGGTGTTACAGTAATGGGAATATTGCATAAAAGTATTGAATTTAAGAATGATCTTGACTGAATATGAGTGTTGGTTTCTATGAATAGATCTCCAGATTTTAGTTTTTTTTTACGGTTTTAGGGTTTCCCCCGATACCATGTAGTCCCTTTTGAATAGCAAATGGTGAAACTTGGGCAAGTTGTTGTGTTGCTGAACTGATGACTAGGAATTTAGGGTATTTTAAGTTAAGGTCCGTTATAATTTTTGCTTTGTCAGAATCTGGTGTTAGTGTTGGCGGACTTAGCTCCCCGCCTGGACTTTGTGAATGAGCCATATTAAATACGAAGGGAGTTCATCTCCGTCGTCCACAGGTAGCTCCGGATACCCTTTCTCACCCACCTACTTCAACTATGCCGGAGTGGCCGGGATACGGCAGGGGCTTACCGGCTCTGGGCAACTTAAAATGATAAGGGTGCGAACTGTCGCAAATGGATGGATGGATGTTCGGGTTTTATGGCGCAAGGGCATCTTAGGCCATGCGAACTGTCGCAAAAAAAACACAAGCACAGCCTTCGACAGGGTCCCTAGGCAGTACTACGGAGACATAGCGTTACGGGTTCGGGGTGTGGATCCGCACTGGGCACCTCTAGCCGCAAAACTAACCCTTTTCCGGAGCAAAATACCAAATGGCAGTGGTGTCCAACACGTCAGAAACCAAAGTATCGGACAGCAGTTCCATTAGGCGAGCCGATTGCCAGGGGCGGGATTCCCCCTGGCGCCCGTCAACCTGTGAAGCATGGACCAAAGGGCACGCAACAGTGGCCTCAGGAAACTAACACCTGTCCTATGGGAGGCCACTGCAGGAACCCCAGGACTCCACTTTCCCCCGGTTCAGTCGGTCGCAGCACACGGCAAACGTGCTGGTCAGAAATGTCTGACAACAATGAAATAATAAAAATACAAATATTTAAGGGTCCAAATCAAAGCTGTTAACTTGGTATTTTATATATAAAAATAGAACTATAAAATAAGCAAAAGATAATAAAAAATTTAACTCAGCCCAAATAAATAACGCAAGAAAAATAGGTCAGGGATAAATTCTGCAACTAAGACTCTTAAAACAAGAAAGAAAACCAGAATCATTACAAAACCGGGCCTTTGCAGAGGAAAGAATGAAGAATGCAAAGGCCCAGCTAGGGAACCTCGGGGTCGCCACTCCCGTGCTCACAAGAAGTGAGCTCCCTGAGAGGCTAGGGACCTCGGGATTGCCACACCCGTACCCACCGAAGTGGGCCCCCTGAGGGGGTACAACTTTAGGAAAGAGAAGAAAAAAACCAGTTAAGTCAAGGACAAAGTTATAGGCTTTCTATTTACTATGCGAGCCTCGAAAAGACTTTCTTCCCCCATCCCTTCGCTTCGTTTTCCAGGAAACGTGGGGGAGCATCGGTTATCGAATCCTACCTCGTTTGAGGTTCTGTTGTTGAGGTTAACCACAATTTTTTATGTAATCTTTCATGCTCATGGAGAAGTGGAATCTTTACGATTATGGTTGCTAAACGTCTCGGATTAGGTGTGAAAATTTGAAATTGAACTAAATTTTCGCCACTCTTTAATTCATTTAAGAAGAAACGGCTTATAAAACAATAAGCCGATTCTTCTTAAATGAATTAAAGAGTGGCGAAAATTTACTGTGTGGCTTACAAAAAAATTTCCAATCTTCGAAAAAAATCTTTTATTTGTTTTAGTAGTTATACTTAGTTGTACTTAAGTCGTAGTTGTACTTAACTAAGTATACTTAGGAGGTTATTCGAAACATTAAACTACGAAGGCTGTTTTTTTTTCAACCTCCGATGGGCTATAGCAAAAAGACGGGTCAAGATACAAAACATTTTTTTTACCAAAAGTAAAGTACAATACTGCTTATTTCTCCATATAATCACCTTGATGATCAAAGCATTTGTCAGATCTGAAAACAAGCTTTGAAATACCCTCTTCATAAAAGGTAGCCGCCAATGATTTGAAGGGAGTTGTGACGGTTTCTTTGAGCTTAACGTCAACTTGGAAGCGCTACAATCCAAGCCACTATGCTTATCAATAATTCACTTATAGTAAACCTTCGAGTTTCCCTAAACACTTGGTCAACTCGCTGAACAATACTGATGTTCATGAAGAAGGGGACCAAGGAAGCAATTCTGTCGCTACAGACGGTATTGTTCAACGAGTTGGTATTGTTCGACGGTATTGTTCAACGCCGATTACCAGGGGCGGGATCCCCCCTGGCGCCCGTCAACCAGTGAAGCATGGACCAAAGGGCACGCAACAGTGGCCTCAGGAAACTAACACCTGTCCTATGGGAGGCCACTGCGGGAACCCCAGGACTCCACTTTCCTCCGGTTCAGTCGGTCGCAGACCACGGCAAACGTGCTGGTCAGAAATGTCTGACAACAATGAAATAATAAAAATACAAATAATTAAGGGTTCAAATCAAAGCTGTTCACTTGGTATTCTATAAATATATCAAATAAAATAGGACTATAAAATAAGCAACTAAGATAATAAAAAATTAAACTCAGCCAAAATAAATAACGCAAGAAAAATAGGTCAGGGAAAAACTCTGTAACTAAGACTCGTAAAACAGTAAAGAAAACCAGAATCAACCCAAAACCGGACCTTTGCAGAGAGGAAAGAAAGAAGAATGCAAAGGCCCAGCTAGGGAACCTCGGGGTCGCCACTCCCGTGCTCACAAGAAGTGAGCTCCCTGAGAGGCTAGGGACCTCGGGATTGCCACACCCGTACCCACCGAAGTGGGCCCCTTGAGGGGTATTCTTATCCTGATTACATCAATCCACCTTAATAACTACAAATCATATGAAAAGATGAATCAAGGTATTTTTTTAAACTTTATTTATATAACCATTCAATAATAACATAATGCTTATTAAAAATACACATAATTGTTAATTTGAATAACAGGCTTGGAATGAGATTTACATATTTTTCCTTAAAAAAAAAAGTTTTAATTTGATATCTAAAAATCTTTTAATACAAGCCCACTAGTTTTATTGCAGTTCTTAGTGGTATTTTTATCTAGATTTTATTACTTAATTCATTAAATAAATGATAACCTATTGCATTTGATTTGAATATTTAAAACTTACTATTGATAGTAAATGTATAATGATAGTTTCATTTATTTGGATGACTTTTGAACAGTCGTAGTTTTAAAAGTATTTAATAGAATGCAAAAAAAATTGGTAAATGATCCTATATCTACCCAAAGAACAAATCTTGACTGTGGTTCTAAAATAGGACGCCCGTCGCCAATAGCCCTCGTGTAGCTCTAGTGCGACGATAATTAAAAAACCTAACCTAACCAAAGAACAAATCCACCAAAATCGGTCAACCTTTGGTGTCAAATTGTATTTTGGCTGGATGATTTGACATAGAATGACCCCTTAGTCAACTTAAACATCAATAAGAAAAAGGGTTTCTTAAACAATTAAATACTTAGGGAAAAAACTAGTTTAGTTTAGTTTGAATTATCGTCGCACTAAAGCTACACGAGGGCTATTGGCGACGGGCGTCGTATTTTAGAACCACAGTCAAGTGACGAGCCGACACCTGAGTAGGCACCCAACGCACCCGTTAAGGGCGACATCGTACGCAGCGTTAGGACTTGGAAGGATGTTTAACGTGCACTCCCTCCACACGGGGTATTATTCGTCGGACAATTTGGCAGCACAGGCCGTTTATAGGTCGGCAATTATTTTGGTGATGCGGGTATCACTAAGCTGCCACGTTTGATGCACTACTAATTAAATAATCCGATTTAGGTAAAAGGAGATAGTGAAACAAACAATGGCACGAGACAGATTTCTTCAAATACTTAGACGTCTCTACCTTTCAGACAGGGAAATGGAAATAACTCCCAAAGATGACGGATACATCATTCTACAAAAACTTAATCCCTTTATGATGGACTTAAAGAGTAATTAATTACAGTAAACACTTCAATCCCTACAAGAACCTGTCTGGTGATGAAGCCCTAGTCAAGTACAAAGGCAGATTAGGCATAGTTCAATCCATGCCTAACAAGCCGGCAAAATGGGGCAACAAAGTGTGGATGCTGTGCGATTCAGAAACTGGATCCGTCTACAATTTCAAAGTGGAAAAAATGACAACATTCCCAGAACAAAATCCAATTGAATAGGACATGATGCTGTGAAATACTCATGTAGCAGTTTAAAAGAAAAAAGCCATCACTTATTCTTTGATTGTTTCTTCAACAGTGTTCCTTTGATGAGGGATCTTCTTAAAGCCTTGCTTTCCTAGCAGACCGTTGACAGAATCGAACGCCCGCACGAAACTGGTAGCGACGTCAAACTGTGACGTCACGCCGTAACATAATAAGACTTTGAACGAAAAGTGTAAACCTAGCGAGAAACTGGTGTCGATGTTGACGGCCGCAGAAAGTGTCAAATCATCCTGTTATTCCAAGATGTATACACGCGCGCGTCAAATTTTGGCTCTTGGGATTGCTATATTTCTTGAAGATGAGTTATCATCCGAGGATGAAAGAAATTCGGAACCAGAAATGTTTCAGAATAGAGCGACGGAGGGAGCGTACAATATTCTAATTTGCAGACATTTAAAGTCCAATGATGAAAAGTTCCGTCAATATTTTCGATTGACACCCAGCATATTCCAATATGTGCTTGTGCATATCAAACAAGATCTGATATCCAAGCTATACAATCGGAACCGAACTCCCATTTCCCCGGAAGAAAAGCTATGCATTTTTTTAAGGCGAGTAATTTTATTTCCTTTTTTAATTGAAATTACATTTGTTTTGATATGCTAAATGTTGGTATTTGTACTTACTGGATACACTTGCAAACACATATGTCATATGTATACACCATTTTTATGTGTACTACATGGTAAAAAAAAAATTCCCGTTGTGTTTTTCTTAGCATATTTTATACTTTTATAATACCAATTAAATTTTTTTAATCCTACCTATTCAAAAATTGTTATTCATTAGTAATTTTGAAGCATCAAGTTTTTTCTATCCAAGATCGCATCAATTTTTAAGTGACCAATTATTAAAAATATTGATTAAAATATAAACTTTCTTTTACATGTCCCTTATTACAACTTGTATACATTTTTAGGTTCTTGGCTGCTGGGGAATCTTTCCGTTCACTTTCTTTCGGGTTCAGTTCAGGGTAAGCCATTCCTGGATCAGCAAGATTATCTTGCAAGTTGCCACCAGCATTGTGGACCGGTTACTTGCAATTATGCTGCCTCCGCCTACCGAAGAGCAGTTGAAAGCGGTTTCACAAGTGTACCACTCGAAGTGGAATTTCTCCAATTGCGTAGGAGCAATTGATGGTGTTAGGGAAAACCATGTATTTTCCCCGACCTGCACTCACGAGCAATATGTAAATTCCTTAAATTTATTAATCACACCGTCATCGGCTGCGCGATTCGCCTTGTGATATAACGGGGTGGTCGCATCCGCTAGCAGTCGGTGATTGGTGTGACGTATTTTCTAAGTGAGGGCGTTTCTGCCATAGCGGGGCATAAATACTCTTGCCTCATGATTTTTCTTGTTGTGATCTTTAATCTTTTGAATCGCTCTTCGTCGTTTCTTTTGCTGAATCAAAAACTGCCTCTATCTAGTCATATTTAAATCTTTCAATAAAGTTTATATTGAGAAGAAAATAAGTATCTTTATTACAACTCTGGCCGAAGTTAAACCTAATAGATGGCAAGCATGTGTGGATAAGGGCTCTGGCCAACAGTGGATCTATGTACTTCAACTACAAGGAGTACTTTTCCATGGCCATGTTTGCCATAGTTGACGCCGACTTTGTTGCAGTGAATGTGGGTTCGTATGTTAGTGAAGGTGATGCTGGTATCTACCAGAAGAGCATCATCGGCCAGAAGATCCGCAGTGATCAGTTCAACATCTCTCCACCTAAAGCCCTGCCTGGCACAAATGTGGTGTTGCCACACGTCATTGTTGGCGACGCGGCATTTGCTCTTCACCGTAACTTGATGAAGCCCTACCCAAGGGCATACTGGAGATATTCCATAGAGTACTATCGACGACACCAAGGCGGTATACAACTATACATATACAACCAACCATACATATTCCATAGAGTACTGTCGACGACACCAAGGCGGTATACAACTATCGCTTGTATCGTGCAAGGCGCACCACAGAAAATGCCTTCGGCATCATGAGTGCGTACTTCCGGCTCTTCTTCCAACCGATTGCCACAGTTCCGTCAACAACTGACAAGTTAGTTGTCAGTGCATGCATTTTGCACAACTTGTTACGGAATTCAAACTTCTTGCTCCATCACAGGTGCACCTGGATGACAGCATGCTGTTGCCATAAAAGAACTTTGTCCCCCCTTGCAGCTGTGCAAGTTAGATCAAAGAATGAGCCAATTAAAATCTGGCAAGAGTTCAAGACGTACTTCAATGGCGTAGGGAAAGTGGACTGGCAGAGCAGTTATCAAGGCAGTTTTTAAATTGTTTGGATGTTTTACTTCTATTTACATCTTTTTATTTTCCTATATTATGATAGTGATTTATATATTGCATATATTTGTATTGTATACACATACAAATAAGGGCTTGGGACTGAATTAACCAGTATATAAAAACTAGCATTAGTTGTGCAGAGTTTAAAGTATTCAAACACCTTTTTTATCTAAATTATTTTCCTTTTTAAAAGTGTGTTATCAGTAAATGTTTTTTTTTTCTATAAATATATGTACTATATTTAATGAATAAAAACAACACTTAAAGTACATATAGAATAATTTTTATTTTGTAACTTTTTTATACAGTTTTAATACATATTTGATTTCGACAACTATTCAATCTGGGTTTCGTGCACCAAATTGCTGATTTGGTGGCGCAGCCGGCTTTGCTGAAGTTGGGGCAAATTTGACATTATTTTTGCCATGGCCGACATAAGTTGGCCATTTGTGTCCATTTCTGGGAGCTTCATGTCTCCCATTATTTTCAACAAATTAAGGAGGTCTTCGGATCGGGTTGCAGGATTCGTCATTCTCTTCCACTGATCTGGGAGAAGTTGTGGTGGAGGGCTATCCGCAAAATCAGAGGTAACCCGACTCCATTTCAGTCTCCCAACTAGGCTCAACCTCAATTATTTCATAAGCCCTCCACCTGATTTACAACCTCTACCATGAGGTCGTCAATCTCGGCGCAGGGAAGTGTCTCCCTCGGGAAATTGGGGATGAATCGGACACTGAGCAATTAAACAATATTTCTTATTACTTTTGTCACCAATAGATGGCGTTAGTATAGCTTAAATCACAGCAGAAAGTGCAGGAATATGGCTGCTGAATTTTTCTTGTGAAGCTGAAGAATTAAAGATCAACATCAAAAGTAAATATTTCATAATTTTTACTTTTTTATTTATATAAGTACTAACCAAAACAGATAATTCATATTGTGTTGATACTTATCTTATACTTTAGTTGTAGAAATATGAGGGTATAGAAACAAAACTCACTAACTCCAAAAATAAAAAATATTTAGATTTTACTACCAGCTGATAGTTTTTTTAGCCCTTCATCAATGTGTCTCAAAACTCAAGTCATCAAAACTCACTAGTTCCATAGGATTTAGAGATTTTTGACTGGCACATTCTCAGCGAATGATGGCTCAGCATCTGTTGGTCATCTGCCAATCAGAGTGAGGCTAGTGTCAGGCGGATGCTCTGGACAAAAAAATTCGGCCATCATAGCCATGCTCAGCTTTTGGATGCACTCACATGCTCCCGACCACATAAAAGAAATTGATATTATTTACCCTGTAACGGGTCACAGTTTCCTTCCACCCGACAGGGTATTTGGTAACATTGCAAAAGTTTTGAAACGATCGGAAGTAGTTCCGAAACCTGAGGAACTTTCTGTGAAAAGGAACTTTGTTACCCTGAACAAAGTTACAATACGTGGAGAAATCCCGTACCTTAGTGACTGTGCAAGATATAGCTCATTGTTTATTCCTGGTAAAACTGCAAGAGACATTACTCCATTGCCCATTCCCAGCAACAAACATTCTTAGCAGTGCTAAAAGAAATGATGTGAAAAAGCTCTTAGTAAAACATTACGGAGAAAATTGGTTTGACTTGGAAGAATTGCAGTATTTTGTTTCAGTGATGAATGGAGCTGATGCACCAGCAGTTGGCCAAGAAGAAAACCTTTTGTGTGAAGCAGCTGACGAAGAACCAATTTTGATTGTGTAAACGTATCAATGTTATTCCTTGTTATTTTTTATTCCTATTAATTTGACTGTGCAAAACACACTGAAAAGATGTAAAATTTATTCAATACATGTTTGTACCATGTACGCAGTTCTCATTTTATTTGCAGAGCCTAATATTATATATGCAAATGTAGGCCTACTTCTGCCTTAGTTTTGACAGTATACGCTACAAGCCTAAAAGTTGGCCTAATAATAAACATAGAAAGGTTGTAGGCCTATTTCATACAATAGTCTTTAGTTACGTATTTTTAAATTATAGTATTTATTACAATTTGGTCATATTAAGAATCAAAACTCACTAATTCCTTATGTTTAAAAGTCAAAACTATTTAACTCCAGGTGTTGGTGTCAAAACTCTCTAACTCCAAATTAGTTTTGGTAATTACAAACAAACTATGTAAGTATTGTTAATTATTTCTATCTTAATGAGTTTGTAAAAATTTTGTACTAATTTACATGTACTCACCTTGTGACGGACCTGCCTGGCTGTTCCGTGGAGTGATGTAGCTCTAGTGCGGTTTAGCTGTTCAGCCACGACCGTGCCGTTTGGCTGCAGTTTGTCTTGGGAATCGGGCAGCTTTATTGTGAATGTAATTTATCAGATAGTATAAATATTGGCAGTTCTCCGTGGCGTCGCCCCTTCTCGTATTTTAATGTGTTTTAATAGTATGTGTTTTTTTAACTTCAAATAGCGACGAATGAATTTTGTTATCTATTTTGAAACGTGGAAGTCCAGATAGTCTTGGCCAGTTGGGGCAAACCGGAGTTCGTCGGCCAGCCATTCTGAGGCGACGTGTAATCCAGTGGTCGGGCCTGTGGATCCGCCGATGGTGCTCCGATATCCTTGCGAATTTTATGTTTAATTACAATATCCCCATGTATCTTCTTCCCTGCAAAGTATATTAAATATTCTAGTTCATTTAAATTGTTTTTCCTGTTTTAACTTTATGTGTGACCTTTTCTGCCTTACATACTCCGCCTGGGAGCACGGTTTTCTAGTAATCACCCGTGCTAGGCCTTAAGCCTCTCCCAGAGACGTTACATTGGCGAGCCTGCCAGGATTGGTCACACTGTTAAAAGTTCTTTTGAAAAGCAATTATGAAATAATTTTTAATTTTTTTTTGTTGAAAATTTAATTGAGTTAATGATACCCCCATGCTTAGTATTTTAGTGCATGTTATGCTATGTGAAACTAGCATTTGGTTAACAGGAATTTTCTGGAGGTCTATTGCTGGACTTTAGGTTTGTGAAAAATAAGCTAAAAGCTATGTTAATCATTGATTTATGTTTATGTGTTCATTGATATTGTGTACCGGTGGGATGGGTTCGAAATTTGAGGACTTAGTGTTTAAGTTTTAGTAATCCTGTATAGTTATAATACTTCATGCATAATATATTTCAGAATCCATGCGCACCGAATTAATTAAATTATTCCATGATTTTAACTATTTTTTTTTAATAATTGAATATAGGTTTTATTGAATGTTCAAGTGATCTGGGTAGCTGAGGGTTTTAATCGATTTTTTTTTTTAAAGGGAATTTGCCACCACGAATGCGTAGCGGCGGTTTTCCTGTACAGTTACGGCAATTGATGTGAGCTAATCATGAGTTTGGTTATTGCGTTATTGTCTTTGGCCATTATTGGGCTAGTTATAAAATTGCTTTTGGTCTCTCACGGGAATGAGGTGCCAGTGGCGGTCAAACCTAGGGTGAGGCGTCTGGCGGATGATCGGTTAGATTTATATTTTTCGGGACATTCGGAGGAGGATGTTTTTAAGTTTATTTCGGAAATAGAGGATACTACCGGGTGGTTTACGGATGAGGAGAGGGTTGCTTTTGCAGTTGCACGGCTAAGGTCAAACGCTGGGCAGTGGTTTCGCTTTAAGGGCTTTGTTTTGGGTGATTTGACATGGGATCAGTTGCGGGGTCAGTTGTTAACGCAATATGGTCATGTATATAGTAGGGCAGATCTTGCGGATGAGCTTTTTTATAAGAAGTTTCACGTCGGGGAAGACTGAAGAGTTTGTCTGGTCATTTAGGAATTTGTACCTAATTTGGGACCCGTACGCACAGGAATGTGAAATAATTAGCGCATTGGTCAAAAGGTTACCCGGAACATTGCCTTTCCTTTTTATGCACGTAAACCGGATAGAGGAACTCTTGCAGCAGTTTTTTCGATGGTCAAGTAATGCTTCTTTTTCTAACATGCAAGCACCAGATTTTTCTTTTGAGGAGTTAGGTCAGCATGAAGCTATTGATCAACGGCACAGTGTTAGGGAACGCACCCCGGAGAAATTTAGAACCCCTAGAAACTTATTCCACGATCAACGAGCCTGCACACGGTGTGGATCAACTGAACACCATGGACCAGCTTGTGTGAGAACAATGCACCCGTTGAGTCGCCCACCACGAGACCCCGCTACGGTAACTTGTTTCCGATGTAGACAGACCGGACATTATGCCCGCTCGTGCCCGGTAAATATTACTGAAGGTCACAATATGTCAGCACCCGCGGAAACGCCCCGATCAGCTCCTTTAAACTCTTAAGTGGACTGGTGGTAGAGGGAACGAGTCCACGTTTTAGCCGAGAAGACTCCTCTTTTGCAGGTGCTTTCCTAAATATGAAAATTCAGCTGGGCAATCACTGTGTGGACGCCCGTGTGGATACAGGGTCGGACCTTTCTTTGTCTCTGGGAAACTGGCGCAACAATTGTTGGATGATGGCGTGGCCGTGATCGATGAAGCCTATGTTCCGGCTGTGCGACAGGCAGACAGCCAGATACTACGGACTGCTGGAAGATTGACCGTGCCAACTGACGTGCTGGGGCACTGTTTGACTTTCCCATTTGTGATTATCCCGAAGATGCCATTAGATGCCTTGATGGGAGTAGACCTTCTCGAAGAATGCGAGACGACCATTAACTTTGGAACCAGGGAAATATCGGTGGGAAGACTGCCCTTACAAGGCGTGGTTCCGGCAGGAATGCTGGAGAGACTGGCGACTCTGGCCGTTGGATATGAAGAGTTGGCAGCAGGCAGATTTGACCGAGTAAAAGATGTCTTCCGAGATAAGCCCGGACTTACGAATGTTCTGGAGCATCACATAAGGACTGGAAATGCTGAGCCGATTTTTCAGAATCCTTACCCGTTAGCCCGAGATAAGCTGGAGGAGGTGCGCCGATTGACCGAGGAAATGCTGGAAGCGGGTCATATTGAACACTTTGATTCTCCGTGGGCTTCTCCTATAGTTCTAGTGAAGAAAAAGAACGGAAAGACGCGTTTCTGTGTCGATTACAGGAGATTGAACAAAGTCACGTCTGCGGATCGTTTCCCTTTGCCGTTGATTTCAACGATAATACAACAGGTGGGACAAGCAAAGATTTGGAGCACCCTGGATTTGGCGTCAGGTTACTGGCAGATGAGGGTAGCTGTGGAAGATCGGCCGAAGACCTCGTTTGTGACACCGTTTGGAACGTACTGCTATAAAGTCATGCCCTTCGGTCTGAAAAACGCGCCTGCTTCATTTCAGCGACTGATGAATAAAGTCCTGTCCTCCTATTTGGGGAAGTTCTGTGAAGTGTATCTGGACGATATCGTAGGCTACTCTCAAGATGTGCAGAAACATATCGAACACTTGGAACAAGTGTTGGGAGCTTTACAGAAGGCCGGACTCACTTTGAACTTTGAAAAATGTGCTTTCTTTAAGAAGGAATTGGATTTCCTAGGACACTACTTTTCAAGTGAGGGGTTGTCTCCACAGAAGGACAAGGTGTTGGCCATTCGACAGTATCCAGTTCCACGGAATCTGAAGTCACTGCGTCGGTTCTTGGGAATGTGTGGTTGGCTGAAGTCGTTTATTCCCCGATTTGCCGAAATTGCTAAACCTTTGTATGGATTGACAAAGCCGTCACGTTCGTGGAGATGGTCAACCGAAGCTCAGGAATCGTTTGAAACTCTGAAACAGGCCTTGGGTTCGGCACCTGTTCTGCACTTCTTCAATCCCGATTTTCCGCTGAAATTGTACACGGATGCCTCAGATGTTGGATTGGGTGCTTTTCTAACCCAGGAGGTGCATGGATCGGAACATGTGCTGGCCTACGCAAGTAGGATTTTGCGGCCTGCTGAGATCAACTATACAGTATCTGAAAAAGAATGCTTGGCGATCGTATGGGCCTGTGAACGTTTTCGTACATATTTTTCCGTTCCGGTAACTGTTATTACGGACCACTCTGCACTGACTTGCTTACAGAAGAAGAAAACATTAAAGGGACGTTTGGCGAGATGGGCTATCCAGCTTCAGGAGTTCAACATTCAGATTCAACATCGGAAAGGTACTCAGCTGGTTGTTCCGGACGCATTATCTAGAGACTGGTGAGGAGATGACTTTCCCTAAGCGTTTCTGTTTCCTGATTCAGGGAGTTGAAGTCGAACAACTGTTCCAGGAGCAACGTCGGGACCCTTCTTTGGGACCCATTTGCGAGTTCCTTGAGAAAGGAATACCACCGGATGGAACGCCGACTAGAGACAATTGGAGCCGATATACCCTAGAAGATGGATATTGAAATTTCGACAGCCCGATACGACTTTTTGGAGGACGGTAATTCCCCAATCTTTGGTAACTGCAGTCCTAAGGGAATTTCATGACAGCGAAGGTTCCGGACACCTGGGGTTCTTCAAGACTTACCGGAAATGCTCAAGTCGTCTATTCTGGCCTGGCATGAAGAAAGACGTAAAAAAGTACATAAAGTCGTGTGCTATGTCAGAAATTCAAGTTTTCGCAAGATAAGAAGTCGGGGCTTTTGCAGCCTGTTACAGCAAACAGTCCAGGAGAGATTTGGGGTATCGACCTAGTAGGACCTCTTCCGACCTCAACTTTGGGAAATACACAATGCCTAGTGGCGGTTGACTATTTTTCTAGATTGGTGGAACTCTTCCCGCTGAGACGTGCCACGACTCGGGCAATTGCAAAAGTGTTGGTGAAGGATGTCTTTTCTCGATTTGGCTTCCCCAAATATATCTTGTCAGACAATGGACCTCAGTTTGTTTCAGGGTTGTTCAAGGAGGTTTGTGCGGGTTTTGGAATTAAGCGAAAACTTACCTCGCCCTATCATCCTCAGGCCAATCGAACTGAGCGGGTAAATCGTACGCTGGGACCTATGATTGCAAGTTATTTACAGGGGAAACATGGAAAGTGGGACTTGAACTTATCGTCGTTCGCCTTTGCCTTGCGTACTGTGGTCTCGGAGGCGACTGGCTTTTCTCCCTGTAGATTGTTTTTGGGTCGTGAGGTTGCTCTCCCATGGGATAGTATGATAAGTGGCGATTCATGGAATAGCCCGGGCAGTTTGAAGGAAATTGTTGAACAAGTTCGGGGCCATGTGGAGAAATCACAGGAACGTCAAAAGAGGAATTACGACAAGAATAGAGTCGATAGAGCCTATAAGCTAAATGACTTAGTGTGGTTGCGGACTCATCACTTGTCTGGGGACAGGCACCAAATTGCCAAGTTCATGCCAAAGTGGGAAGGACCTTGTAAAGTGACGGAGATAATATCCAGACTGGTGTATCGCTTGGTGGAGTGTCAGACAGGGAGGCAGTTGGGTACACATAATGTGGTAGATCTCAAGCCGTATTTCTCGAGGGAAGACCAGTTAGACAACGATATTTTAGAGGATGGGGTGGATGGGAGTGTGTCCTCTTTGGATATTTTGTTTTCGTCTGAAACTCCGAGTCGCGTACCTGAAGAAGCTGCTGGACCTTGTGGTGGGGGTAACCTTAGTAAAACTGAGGGAATCGGTTGTCCTGTTGGGGAAGACGATGATATGACGCATCTACAGGATCGAAGTGGCTCGAGACTTTTTGATAGGCCAGAAATGGGTTCCCGTCAGTTGCGCCCCAGGAAAGGACCACGCGTAGACTATAGAAAATTGGCAGGTTTTAGAAGTCGTGGAAAGGTTAAGGTATAGTTTGTAGGGGTTGTTTCGCAGCGGGAGAGGTGGATGGTTTAAGAATTTGGGTGGTTTGGTAAAGGGAAGGTTTTGAAGTTATTTTTTTTTAATGTGGTGCTCGGAATTTGGATTGTTTATTGGAGTTGTTTTTGGGTTATTTGATCTCTTGTAACTTGTTGGTAAATTTCGTGTGTTAACTCTTTTTAATGATGAATCTAGTATACAAGTGATAACTTTTATTGAAATATACAGAGGTAACGGCATAAATCCCAGTTTCTGGTCACTTTTGATAATGTCTTATTGTAAGAATTTTTTTTAATGTAAAACAATTTTGTTTATTTCAGTTTCCAATTCAAAATTTTATGTATTTTTGAATTTTTAAAGAGGGAGGGGGATGTGACGGACCTGCCTGGCTGTTCCGTGGAGTGATGTAGCTCTAGTGCGGTTTGCCTGTTCAGCCACGACCGTGCCGTTTGGCTGCAGTTTGTCTTGGGAATCGGGCAGCTTTATTGTGAATGTAATTTATCATATAGTATAAATATTGGCAGTTCTCCGTGGCGTCGCCCCTTCTCGTATTTTAATGTGTTTTTAGCAGTGTTTTAATAGTATTTTAATAGTATGTGTTTTTTTAACTTCAAATAGCGACGAATGAATTTTGTTATCTATTTTGAAACGTGGAAGTCCAGATAGTCTTGGCCAGTTGGGGCAAACCGGAGTTCGTCGGCCAGCCATTCTGAGGCGACGTGTAATCCAGTGGTCGGGCCTGTGGATCCGCCGATGGTGCTCCGATATCCTTGCAAATTATATGTTTAATTACAATATCCCCATGTATCTTCCCTGCAAAGTATATTAAATATTCTAGTTCATTTAAATTGTTTTTCCTGTTTTAACTTTATGTGTGACCTTTTCTGCCTTACATACTCCGCCTGGGAGCACGGTTTTCTAGTAATCACCCGTGCTAGGCCTTAAGCCTCTCCCAGAGACGTTACAACCTTTACTCTATACAATAATAAGGTATTAAACAGTTTTTTTGCGATTTCCCATTGGATTTAGTTCGGTTTAGTTTGAGTTATCGTCGCACTAGAGCTACACGAGGGCTATTGGCGACGGGCGTCGTATTTTAGAACCACAATTGGATTTAGTGACCCATTTCCCATTGGATTTAGTTGATTTTGGATTTAGTGACTGATTCTATACCCCTCATATATGATTTATATTATTGTCCTATGAATTAATGTCTTGCAAAATGAAACGAACCAAAATCTACAGGTTGGGGATGAATGGGACAGTAATATGTGGGGATGAATGGGACTGTCCTATCCATCCCCCAATATAGTGATTACAGGTACTTTTTTTTCATGTGGTTTTGAATTGGTTAGGTTTTGAATTATCGTCGCACTAGAGCTACACGAGGGCTATTGGCGACGGGCGTCGTATTTTGTTTTTAATTGGTAACTTTAATTTAATAGTCTTTAATATATTATTTTTATAATAGTTTTCTTTTAACTTTTTAAAGAATTAAATAATATCTACTTTTTTAAACATTCCTCCCAGAAATAGATTTTGCAAAATGAGCTAGACAATCAAATTTTATAAGAATTAGTTCTAGGAATGAATTTATTTTTATTACGAGCCATTCACTTTAATAATTTAATAAACCTATTATTTATAATTTATACCTATTTAATTGCATGGCAAATTATTAAAATCAAAACTTTTGTGGTGACGCGCCGAGCAGTACGGAAGATCGTCGGTGGTGGCGTTCTTCGTCTGTGATCACCCGTGGTGGCGCTCATGTACTGTAATGCTACTACGCAAGCCCCACATTTCAAGCTGCTCTATAAAAGGACTGCACGCCGGACTGTCCCTCTCTTTTTCAGTAACTTTTTACCAAGTTTGCTGCCTGCGTGCTGTGCGAATAATCAAATTTATGTTTTAGATTCGATAATAACCTTTCTTGTTAATGTGTTAATAAATTTTTGTTACAAGCGTTGAATAAGGTAGTATTTATTTAGCCCAGCATTCGCACACGCTTGTACACTTAATACTAGTGGTAGTAATACCACTTTATACTAAGAAGTGTTTATTTTCTGTGTACATTCATGCAAACTTATTAAATGAAGTTTTTGAGAAACTTTACTATTTTTAAATGTATTGGTTCATAGATGTTATGTTATGTTATGTTAGTTTAAATTATCGTCGCACTAGAGCTTCACTAGGGCTATTGGCGACGGGCGTCGTATTTTAGAACCACTATTGGTTCATAGATAATATCAGAATTCCAGCTCATTGTGCAACTGAACATAAAAACAGTTATTTTGTAAGTAATTAAATAGATAATTTTTTTTATTGTTTTTCATTTTAGGAATGCCTCGAAACTGGACAAAAGTGACAGATAGGGAACGAAAATCAGCTACAGATGTAGAAAAGGCTCTGAGATAAGTTATAGAGAAAAAAAATTCTATCCGAGTAGTAGCTGAAGCTTATGGCATTTCCAAATCTTCATTAGGTCGTTATACTTATGTGAGTGATGCAAAACGTGCTACTGATCTCGCAAGTTATCATTTTAAGCCAAACATTGGAAATCGAAGAATATTTAGTTGTGAACCAGAAATATTGTTATCAGAATATCTTAAAACTGCTTCAAAAATGTGTTATGGATTAACAACTAAGCAAACTCGTATTATGGCATATCAATATGCATACGCTTTAAAAGTTACTATGCCCACATTGGGTGATGGCCATTAAAGTCACCCATGAGAAAGAATGGGGCAGGCACCTGCTGAACTACATTTTCCAAATCTCCTATATTAACAACATGGTTCTGTGGGAAATATATGCAACAGATGGTTACAAGGTGGGAAAGTTGAATTTGAATAGCAATGGCTTGGAGATTAGTATTGATGTTTAAAATGCTGGTGGGCAATCGGTTAGAATACACGATTGCAACTCCACCACAAGCCCTCCACCGTCTGAGTAGTCTTTTCTTAAAATTTCACAAGATGGTAATTTTGTGATATCGCCTGGTTTTAAGAATGTTTCCTGCAGGCAGACTACATCAGGCGCATATTTATCCATGATTGCCTTGACACCGTCTTTATTGTGTCGGAAACCACGACAATTCCACGAGACTATTCGGGTCATTTAGGGAAGTTAATCGGTGGGTGTTTCGTCACTAATTCTAGGTGGTTTCATTGTGCTGGGTTTTACTGTATTATTCAGAGTTTGTCAGCTGGAGGATGATGTATTGGTTTTAGTAACAGGAGCTATTGTTGCTATTGTGCTTTTAGCATCTTGCAAGTATTGTTCCCTAAACATATTGCACTGGATTGCTATTGAGGCTGTTGTAACTTTAGTGGCAGATGCGTATGATACATTCGGTTTAGGAGGGTTATTGATACTTGATTGCGAGCTTCTTGATAAATTTTTAGTTACTTTGATATATTGAATGTCTTTCTCTTCTTTCCACCTAGGACAACCCCTGAAGTTGGCAGTGTGGTCGCCTCCGCAGTTTAAGCATTTAGGTGGGAGCTGACAAGAGAAAGAATGGCCTTTAGCTGAACCGTTCGAACAAAATTCGTCTTGGGACCTGCATGTTGCTTTTGTGTGGCCGTACCTTTGGCAGTTAAAGCAGCGCAAAGGGTTCGGAATATATGGACGGATGGAACAGTTCAGATAGCCTGCCATGATGTGTTTAGGTAGGTTAGGTGTGCCAAAAGTCAAGATTAGATTATATGTTGAGAGTTCACAATTTCGTTTCTTTTTTTTTATGGTTATTCGTTTAACTTGGGTGACATTATGGAGTTTTAAGTTTTCCAGAATTTCTGATTATGATTCATTAATTAGGTCTCTTTCAGAGATGACACCACGGCAAGAGTTTAGAGAGTTGTGGGGTGTGACAGTAATCGGGATATTGCATAACAGTTTTGAGTTCATAAATGATCCAGATTGTATGTAGGTGTTTGTTTCAAGTAGCAGGTCTCCGGATTTAAGTTTTTTTACAGATCTGGGGTTTCCTCCGATTCCGAGTAGTCCTTTTTGGATTGCAAATGGTGAGATTTTGGACAATTGCTGTGTCGCTGAGGTTGTCACAAGAAATTTCGGGTACAGTGAATGAATGTCAATTACATGTTTTGCAGTGTCCAATTCTGGTGTTATATTTGGCGGACTTAACCCCCCGCCAGGGCTGAGAACCATAATTAATAGAGAGTTCATCCCCGTAGTCCACAGGTAGCTCCGGATACCCTTTCTCACCCACGTACTGCAACTACGCCGGAGTGGCCGGGATACGGCAAGGGCTTACCGGCTCTGGGCAACTTAAAATAATAAGGGTGCGAACTGTCGCAAACAAAATGCATAAGCCTAGCCTTCGGCAGGCTTCGTAGGCAGTACTACGGAGACATAGCGTTACGGGTTCGGGGTGTGGATCCGCACTGGGCACCCCTAGCCGCAAAACAAACCTTTTTCCGGAGCGAAATACTTAATGGCAGTGGTGTCCAACACGTCAGAAACCAAAGTATCGGACAGCAGTGCCATTAGGCGAGCCGATTGCCAGGGGCGGAATCCCCCTGGTGCGCGTCAACCAGTGAAGCATGGACCAAAGGGCATGTCACAGTGGCCTCAGGTTAGGTTTGAATTATCGTCGCACTAGAGCTACACGATCAGTGGCCTCAGGAAACTAACACCTGTCCTATGGGAGGCCACTGCAGGAACCCCAGGACTCCACTTTCCCCCGGTTCAGTCGGTCGCAGCACACAGCAAACGTGCTAGTCAGAAATGTCTAGGAACAGTAAAATAAAGAAATAAAATTATATAAGGGTCTAAATTATATCTGGTCATTTGGCATATGAAGAAAATAACAAGATAATTTAACTCGCATTAATAAGAAAAATTTTAGCAAAAATTTTCATAAAGAAAAGGCTGACAGCCGAGCAAAAAAACAATAAGCCTGCCATAATAAAATTTGGGACATTATGAAAAAAAGGAGGTTTTAGGTACTGGAAATAAACTTTTAAGCAAATAAAATAACCAAAACCGGACCTTTGCAAGGAGGTAAGAAAGAAGAATGCAAAGGCCCAGCTAGGGAACCTTGGGGTTGCTACTCGTGTGCTCACAAGACCCTACAAACATGATCCGTTGGCCCAACCGCAGGTTTTTGGTTCGCGCCGTTGGCATGTGGTTAGTTGGTCAAGTTGCGGTTGGGCCAACGGCATTATTTTCGTCCGGTCCGTTGCCATCATCTGGTTAGATAGCCTAACGTTGGCCCATACATCAAAACAATGTTATGGATCAAGATTAAATTAACAGAAGTTTCATTTGTACTTTTAGCTAATTTTCTAAATATATGATTTTAAAGGAAATATATGTATAATATATTTTATATTCATTAATTTTCCTTTTTTTGTTTCTGTGTCCGAAAGAAAGAAACGTTAATTCGATTTTTTTCTGAGATAATTTTTTCGTATTTTTCTTCAACTTTGGTGGAATAAATAAACTCTCCTCCCCAGATGACTCGCAGCGAAACATTCCCCGTATTGTGACTTCGTCACTTGACCGCGGTTTTAAATTACAAAGCGTAATTGACTGTGTTAAAGCTTCTCACGGCGGCTGGAAATAGACAGAAAACGTTCAACCACGCTACCATCAATCAGCCCTATTTTATCATTTACTGTCCAGGTTTCAACTCGTGGTACTGCTATATATTGCTTTTGAAGGTAAGTCATAAAATTGTAACTTATTTATTATTTTTTTACAGTTTGCCCTGACACTTAGTTATTACTTATTAAAGGAAATAAGTTTATGTAAGGCAAACAATATTATTTTACTGGGGAAAAACAAATCTTGGCACTTTAGTACACTGTCGATAACTTGTTTGAAATTTTAAACAGCTTTTCAGCTGTCTTTCCTTTCTATACTTCGTATGTGTCGTTCTTTTTGCTACAGTTTCTCTGCCATTCCGTTGCAGTAATTTTTAAAATGGAGTGTATAGACCGGTTATGTTATAATAATAAATGAAAATTAAAAGCATGTTCGTTTTCTTTGAAAGATTAGCATCAGATTTAATGAAGCAATATATACGGTTTGGCTTAATGGATTATAATAATGCGCCAATAATTAGAAACAAATTTCTTTATATTTATTAAGACATCATGAGTTGATATATTTTAAAATACATCTTTTTATATTACACATTCATAAAAGGACATTTATTAGATTTTGTTACATTTATAATATAAATTAAATAATCATTTTCCTTAACAATTCATAAAAAATAATCTTGCAATAAATAATTGATGTTTAAGGTTAGGTTTGTAATTAAATCATAAAGTGCACTTTATTTTGATAAATAAAATAAATTAGACAACATTTAATTTATAAAATTTTAGGTTATTGCGTTTTAAATAATATCTGAAATTTATGTAATTAAGAATTAAGAAAAGTCGTTAAATTGCAGATTTGGTTATTTTTATAAATTTTTAGTCATTAAGCGTTGTTAAGCAAATCCTATTGTTATTGAAATCTTTGTCATAAACAATTTTATAGGCAACTGCCCTGCAAAGAAATTGAGGCATCTCAGTTAAAATTAAATAATTTTTGAACCAACAATATAATAAGTACAAACAAATTTTCAGATGTTTGTCGTAGCTGTAGAAAATAAGGTTGCGGATAAAGATGAAGAACCATGCGGTCCAATCATTATTGTGAGGGCCAGTTGGCTAACCCCGAAGAAGCAAGAGTGCTTTTGGCCCCCTTGTAAGCTTTCAGATAAGTTTAATTCGACACTTTCAAAGACGGAGGTTCCGGGCGAAAAGTGGACTTTGATAAAAATAAAGAAGCGGCTATATGAAACAGGTATAGGGTTGATTTAAAATACAAAACTTAAATAAAAATATATATATACTTAATTTTGATTTTAAAGATGATTTAAAGAAAAAAAATAGCGATTTAAATATTTGTAAGAAATACAATTGTTTTGACTTTTTAACATATTTTTACAAATCGTAAATATATGTACTTATGAAATACTTTAAGAACAATAAAGGTGTTCGGGTATGAGATATACTCTGTCTGCTCTCAGGTTAAAGTTAATGGTTATGAATTTTGATTTATACTAAAAACTAAAGTTAAGAGATTTGTCATGTTTATGCATAATAAACAGCAGATAGATTTTAAATGAGCTATGTTTCATATAAACAAAAAATTACTTCAAATGCAGCATAATAAATTTATTTTCAGATTTCGACTTATTTCTTAATTTAGCATTGAATTTTTTATTTAAAATATATTTTATAGATAGGCTATACGACTTAATAAGCTAAATGAGTTAACATTAGTCTCCAGGCTTGTTGTCGTAATCTTCTAATTTTTTTACAGATGATCTTGTGAAAGCAAGAAAAAAAGCTAGAGAAGCTGAAATTGAAAGTGATTTACTGACAGATGATCCTCCAGAAGACACAAGTTCACAAAGAAAATCGAAGAGAAAACGAAAACGTATTCAATTCAGCCCTCAAGTATCAGATGATGGTTCAAGTGAGAGTGAACCCCAAAGAGATTTAGATATCATCCATATGCCTGATCCTCCAAGTTGCAATTTATTAGGTAAGAATTTTTTCTTTCTGATTTACAATTTTATTGCAATATAAATATTTCAAAATAGTAAACTGAGGTATTGACATACAAAACGTAATGTGTCGATGGTCAATTTTTGTACACTGGATTTACAGTGTTGTGTAGGCTCCCGAGTATCCAGACTATAAAACTGTGAGTTTTATCTTGGGCATTTTACATATAATTATTTATAAATAGTATAAGTAAGCATTCTATCCCTACACTATTTGCATTGGAAGACTCTCTCATTTGTGCCAGCTAAAAGTTTGATGGAATGCAACCTGATTACTTATTGTTTTTGTATCATAATTTGTTAAATTTGCTATTTTTGTTTTAATATGTAATACAATTTTTCATTTGATCAATTGAAATACTACAGAATTTATAGAATTTTTTTATATATCCTTTCTTTGTGTCCAAAATCTAAGTGTTTTCTTTTATACATAATATCATAACTTGTGCAACAGTTTGAAAAATCTGTTTCGTCAATTTTTTAATTTTACCCCATTAAAGTTTTCAATAAATCATTTTGTGTAAAATATGTATCATAATTTTTCAAACTTGGGTAACTAATGATAAGTTAAATACAAGGGTCGGGTTAGTAAATATAGGTAAGGTTATATAAATATAGTATAGAAATATAATATATGTAAATATAGTACATATAAATATATGTTTTGAAATGATGAATTTTTTTATAAAGTAACGTTTTAAAACTATACCTATATTGGAGAAAAGAAAAACCTATAAAAATGGTTTGCCAAGTCCTTAAAAGCTCCTCTACCTTTAATTTTAATACAAATTGAAGTTTTCCTGTTGTGAAATTCGAGGGGTGTTAAAATAAGTTTTTAATATAGGAAATTACTAATTGTTTTATATTGTTTCTATAGGAATACAAATTAATGATTCATTTCTGTTTATCATTAGATCAACCACTGTTCAACAATATTGGAACAAGCAATACCACCACCTTCCTAGTCAACCTGTCAACACACCTATCGCTGAAAGCAGTCCTTTAAGACACTATCATTCTGGTAAGATTTGTTTATCTAATTAATTGCAGTGTCATATCCTCAGTTGACAGTTAAATTGTAGTTGAATTTTGGAAAGCATTTATAGCAGACACTGAAATGTTATACAAACATCTGTCAGAGATTTTTTTTTATCAAGTGTTAAGAAAATTTTGCTGAAGTTACAGTTAGTTTGTATTGTTGCTACATTATTATTGTTCGATAGAGAAATATAAATTATGAATTACTGTTTCTATCATTAGATCAACCAACGCACAATATTGGATCAAGCCCCATCTACCTTCCTAGTCAACCCGTCTACACGCCTACCACTGGAAATGGTCCAATACACCCTGATCCTGGTAAGATTTGTTTATCTAATCAACTGCAAAAATATGTGTTCATGCACTCCTTAAGAACTGATGCCAAGGAAAAAGCTCCTTAAAAATATTTTTTCTGTTTTCCTTAATACAGATTTTATCAGCCACGGAAATGCAATACAAGCAAGTGCTTATTATAATTTACATTAAGTGACAATGTTTTTAAGAAAAAGTTCATAACTTTCCTTTTATTTCTAAGACCAACCTCACTTACTCTGCTCAACATTCCTCGAAATACTTCAATTTTTCTATTTCATTAGGATTTAAAGTTCTTCTTCGAAGGATTGAAAATCTGACAGAAGTGGTTCAAGAAAACAACAAGCTGCTTCATGCACTATTGGTGGAGAAGAAGGCAGCTGAGGATTCCCCACAAGTTAATAAAGATTGCCCGTTTACTCTTCCATTACAATCAATAAAAGATGTTGAAGACATTGAAGATCTTTTGAAAGATTCGGAAAATAGGAAGAACTTTGTAAGTACTTAGTTTGTTGCATTAAATTGATTTTCTCATTTTTTTCAAGCTTTCTTTTTTCTTTGCATATTTTTAAATCCTTTGTAAGGTTTTAAATTAGTAAGAGCACTGTAAGTGTAAATTTGTAATATGGGTGTATGCAGTGTAACTGACAATTCAGAATTGTAAGTTGGTTGTATTATCTTAACAGCACTAATTTATTTAAAAAAAACTTCTTTTCAAGAATTTGTCTCCTTTGTTAGACAATAACAACTCAGCAGAGCAGTTTCATTCCATTGTAGCCAAGTTTGTCGGAGGAAAAAGAATAAACTACCCTTCTGTCGCAGCTACAATGCCAGATATAACGGTGCCGTGATCTCCCACAACTCAAGATCGCTCTCCAGCACTGTACGCCGGTATGCATTTTCAAAAGTCCCGGGGAAATTTAGTCAAATAAAGGAAAAGAGGCGGGAGAAAAAGAGAATTTTGAGGAGACAAAAGGGCAAAATGTAAAAGGAAGCTTTTCGTGGCGAGAGACTCAAGTTACGGACCGACTGCTCTAAAACCTGATATGTCAGCAAGGGATTTTGCAGAGAAGCAGGAAATATTTTTAGCTTCGCTAGACCTTGCAGCAGAAGAGCGAGAAGTACCCCAAACTGCAACAATTGGGCAGAGTAACTGTCCGATGTGGAAAGAAGAAAGACTAACGGCTTCCGAGTTTGGGGTCATCTGCCGTTAACTGCCGTACACTGGATGCCAGTCAATCATCAAGGCAAAACTGTACAGACACTTTGGCCATGAAGTACGGCCAGGCCCACGAAGAAGACGCTCTTCGATATTTTCAGGAGGCGATCGGCCAGGACATCCGTCCATGTGGCGTCGATAAAAAGAGCAAAATAATAGTTAATAAAAAACCAATATTTTTATCAAGTTCAGGAGCAAAAACAAATAGCCGAAAAAAATCCTGGTTATTTTGCTATGTGGACAAAAAAAGGCATAAAGGTAGAGAAAATTGTCAGGACAAAATATTTTTTTATGTCCACATGAAACCCCAACTAAGTGCCTTTTACCACGATTGCCTCTTAACGGAACTAATTGATCCGAGATAACCACGATCAATGACAATTCGAAATCCACCTTCAGTATTAGATGCCCAGAAAAAGCAAAGAGAAATTTTTCTATCAAACACAAAATAATATCAAAATATATATACAATAAATAATATAAATATAAACTTCTGCATAATATAAATCAAATTAATTTAACATTTAAGAAATATCGAAAAATCAATAGCCATTACATGCTTCATATTTATTACTATCTGCATTGTACCAGTAATATTTGCTTTCTGTTGCGAAATGTATATTATGCTTATTTTTATTGTTAAAATCACAAGTCCATGCTTGCTATACTATTTTTTTAAATCCATAAATATTTTAATCCTCTATACTGCTTTATATTGCTCCATTATAAACTTGATTTATTCATTTTTATGACCCTCTTGTGTGTAATTATTTCTTCTGGATTTATGTTTAAATCGATATTTGCTATATATGTGCTTACCTGTATGATTTGCATTGTAAAAGTGTTATTGTGGACTAAAATGTATATATTTTTTGTTTTGTAATTGCACCCTACTATAATGTTTTTGAAGATTTTTATTTGTGCAGTTTGTGTAAATAGATAAATAACTTGATATTTAAAAAAAGTACTATTGCTGGTTCAGGTATTGCAGATCCCCTACCCTTACGAATCTATTTAGAAAAAAATGGACACAAGGTTACACACCTGATTTTCCAAGACCATCACTGGTTCAATGATGCTGATATAATCAATATCATCCGTCTATTTGATAGATTAAGTGATCCAGATAAAGCGGTTCTGAAACAATATCATGATTAGCGCGCTTGAATGGTAACGTGGAGACCTGCTGGGTCTGTTGGACCCACAGCGAGTTTTCTTATCTCTATACTTAAATATACCGTTAAAACTATTAGTTTTTGATAATATTTTTTAATTTTTTTTTAATTTTACAAGAACTTTATTATATAATTAGGTTAAATTAAATAGTTTGGTAAATAAATATTAAATATAATAATTTTCAGTTTTGGGAGGTTGCAAATAGATATTAAAATTAGATTTCCACACTGTTTAAATTTTAATTTTTAGTATATTTATATTAAATTAACAGAAGAGTTTTTCATTACATTATATTAAATTAATTAGTCAAATAAAACAAATATAATAACTTACAGTTCATGAACACGCAATACAGATCGGGATTGAATGTTCATTGCAAACATTTTTTCCGCATTTAGCCCAACATATTTGATTTTCTGTCATTACTATAAGGACAAATATGACATCTTTTTTTGGTTTCAGTTTTTAGTCTCTTTTGTGGTGGGAGTTCATGGTCTTCAGAAACATCGTTACGGAGTGCCTCTTTTAATTTTCTGGGCAAGCCAGGCAGATTACTTCTTATTCCGGTTTGATCTTTTATAAGTCCCAAAGCCAGTTCTTTTATGAAAATTCTCCTGTTCTTATAAACCGTTGGTGGGTTTTTTGTCAACAGAAGCAACACACGTGCATTCATGGCTGCAATATTCATCAACAACAAAAAAAACAACCATCGGCCATCTCTTGCTTATCCTTGCCGTTAAATACGCAGAAGACAGTTCATCTACAACATCAACTGCACCTTTCGTTATATTGTAGAAAGTTACGATTTCAGGATTTTTCGCCTCTCCACTTGAAGTATCTATAGTGTCGTCATTATGCATAGTAGATAAATTTACGCACTTATTTTTCTTTGGAACATATGAAACAAGAGCTTTATCCTTTTGAAACCCAAATAAAGAATGGATTACCCTTTGTTTACCGGTTACAAATTGGACAGGGAAATCACGTTTGTTCTTTCGCATAGTTCCTACAAGTATGATGTTCTTTTTTAGCAGGTCTTCGGCCAAACTGTAACTGGTATACCAATTATCAACTGTAACATTTCTCCCAGTATTGTGCAGCTTTGTCGTTAATCTCTTGACAATACCACTTGCCGTATTTCTTGTTTTATACGGACCTTCAGGTTGACATCCTGGATAAATTTCCATATTCCAAGTGTGAAATGTTCTAGAGTCTACAAGTGCGAAGATTTTTTTTACCATATTGTGCTGGTTTTTCGGCATATATTGGCGAAATGACCATCTTCCCCTGAAGGGCTCCAATTTTTCGTCAATTGTGACATATTCGCCAACAGTATAACTTCTGGCGATTCAAAACAAATTCTTCAAAAATGTCTTGGATAGGGGCGAGCTTGTCTCCATTTCGTCGTTCAGGTCTGTCTCTCACATCAGCGAACTTCAAACACCGCAAAAGAAACATAAAACGCTTGTAACTCATGGTACGATAAAATACTTCTAATCTGGTTCAATCTGTGGGACCAAAGGTCTCAGACATTCACGTGGGAAGATTTATAAAGACCAACGATATACAGTAATCCAAATAAAGCTTATTTCAGGCACAGTCGTTTTAAGAGCATCACATTTTCTTTCAAAATTAATAGCAATTGTATCAATGTAAATATTGGTAAAATTCAATATCTTTGATAAAATAGTCATTTATAAGAATGTTCCATGAATCCGCAGGCGACGATACGTTTTTTGCTTCACCAATATTCCCTGGTTTAGTGTAGTTTGAATTATCGTCGCAATAGAGCTACACGAGGGCTATTGGCGACGGGCGTCGTATTTTAGAACCACAATCAAGTGACGAGCCGACACCCGAGTAGGCACCCAATATTCCCTGGTAATGTTGTTATAATATTGCGGGAAGGAACTCTCACATTTTGTCGATATTTAGTCTTTCCATTTGGTTTTTTTGTCTTTAGCCACAAAATATTCTTCTGTGTCGGTTTCACTGTCAGAAGAGTCAAGGTCTTCTGAAGAGGATTTATGCTCATCAAAATTTTCATTTCTAGCAATTTTATCAATAATTTTCCTTGTTTATTGCGTCCTCTTTCCATGTCATAATTTGAACTGCTGTTGATAATGCTGCTTCACCCAAAATGTTACTTTCTTACATTACATTATATTAAACTTGATTATTTTTAAATGAATCTCCTATTTTTTTTTTAATATGATATGGCTTTCTGTTCTATAAACGGATTATTTTTGCTGAAATTTATTAATTTTATACTATGTTTTTTCTCGTATTACAATACATATATATTACTTATATCAAGCTGTGTCTATTAAAATGTCTTATTTGATTCGTTTTTTATGAAAAGATAATTAACCTTATAATGTAAATAGATTTTGAGTGATGCAAGGATTTTTTTTTATTTTTTGTTGCTGTTTTCTTCCCCTGTACAAAAAGGACATGCAAGTAATATTTATTATTAGCTGTGAAACATACATTATTACTATTATTTTCAAAACCCATTAATATTTTTAAATTGTATGCTGTTTAGCTGTTGAAACGTGCTTCCTTAGCTAAAAATATGAATGCCTAATTTTGATCTTTGCAAACTTCATTTATTTTTCAATCACGCCTTTATATGTATTATTATTTACTCTAATTGTTCGCTAAGTGAAGAGCCGAATCAATCTAGCAATTTCAGCAATTATTAATAGCGTTCACAAATATCTACAGCCTTTTAAGTAATTTTCTAAACGAAAAAAAAAACCAGTCAAAATATATTTTTATGAAAGAAATTATTCAAAATAAATTTTGTTTTGCTCATTCTTCAAATACACGAAAAAACTGCTTTTCAGATGAAAACGACTATGGGAAAAATGTTTATGGGAAAGTCTTTCAGATTCTGGTGAAATTTTAACTCCAGAAAAAAAAGTTGTTGTAGAGGAAACAGAATTAAATGCACAGAATACTTCAAAAACGTTGAAGTCTTCTGTGGATTTACAAGATGTGTTAAATGAAGGAAATTCTGTTGGTAGTATCTGCGAAGGTATTGGGAGTGTTACTGAATTTTTTTTATTTAAAACTAGATCTTAATCTTGTGATTGATGGAAACGTAATGCGCTATGGAAATTGTGAGGGAAAAGTTTTAAACAACTCTAAAAAGTGTGGCATTTGCAAAACCAACGAAAGGTACTAAAGAAACGACTTAGTTATAAGAAATATACTGCTTTTAAACCAAATAATTGCAAAAAAAATTAAATCATTAAAAAGAACCTAAAAATGCAAAATGAAAATTAAAGCAATAAAAACTCTGCAGAAGCAAAAGTTGACATTAAACTTACATAAACATCTTTCTTCGTTACCACACAAGCGAAGATTGTCAGTCTTGGAAGCTTTTAAAGCATCCAAACGAAAAAGTGTAAAAGGCACGAAATATGACATAGAATGTCTTTTAAAAGCAATTATCATGCGAATGAAAAGCCCAAACTTTACGAACATATCCGTCGAAATAAAATAATGACTTTATCAGGCAAAACATGCATTAATAATGCTTTGAAATCATATCAATCAGGATATGGTTTCAATCCAAAAGTGTTTGAAGCATTATCGATAAAAACAGCTACTATGGAACAGTTCTTGTTGCATGGCTGCATAACGTTTGATGAGATGAAACTTTCCAAAAATAGGAAACTACGATCAGATGGGGGCATATATGGTTCTGTGGATTATGGTGAAAGTGAAGAAGCTTTAGAAATAGAAACAAAAGGCGAGTTGTGTGACCATGGTCTAGTAATGATATTTCATCCATTTACAGGAGACTGTACCCAAATCTTAGGAGTTTTTGCTACAGAGACAAATGCCAAGGCAAAAGTACTGCAGAAACTTCTTATTGAAGCAGTAATTCTATCCGAAAATGCTGGCTTATTTGTAGACTGACACTAAATCTCTCAAAACTGTATAACAAGTGATACACCAGCCACTGTTTTCGAAGATCATCTGCAACCCTTTTAATTGATATTGGGGAAGATATAACAAGCTTAAAAAGACATGGAGGGTGGAAATCAACGTCTGTCGCCGACGGATATATAGAAGATTCCCTAGCAAGTAAAATGACAGTGGCTAACAAACTTAGATTCAACTAGGTTATTCGCAACAAAAGCAGCATCAAGTTTTCCCCATACAAGAGACCCTTTGACCCAGAGTGCCAAACATAAACATTAATAACAATAGCAGTTCCAATGCAACTAGCGTGCCAAACATACGCATTAACCAGGCAGAACTCACCTGGGATCTATATGGACCCTAGGAAATTTCTTGGAAATCGGCATACTTAAAAAAAAATCAACAACCCCTGATACATGCTTTGCATAGTGAATTGAACTCAGTTCTAAGTACGATAAAGGGTAGAATATGCAAGGCAGGTTTTAAGTTAAATGAAGATGTCCAATTGGAAGATTTATGCGCACCTCTAAAAATTGACTGTAATGAAAGCACAAAGCTGTGTTTAAAATCCCTGACTGAAACAGAGCAAATTAATGCTTGTCGAAAAATGCAAAGAAACTACATGGCATCATGCAACTACTTATTGGAACGATGCAGAAATAACATTTTGCGTCAATGTCAGTGTTTAAGCCCTAGTAATATACACAGCAGTATAAGTATTACCAGAGTTGGGAAACTGGCTGAAACTTTTGCATTTACTGGTATTGATGCAATAAATGCTAGAGATGAGTGGAGAATTTTACAAGGAGAAATTCCAGCGTATGAAGAAGGCACAAGAATTGACCACTATTGGAGGAAAATTTTATGTCGGAAGACATCACTTGGTAACCTGAAGTATCCAACTTTAGGAACTCTAGTACCAGCTTGTCTTTCTTTAGCGCATGGCAATGCTGATGTGGAGAGAGGCTTCTCTGTCTCTCGTAGAGTACTTTCAGAAGATAAGTGTCGAATGTCAGAAAGAGTTTTAAATGAGCGGCTTGTTATTAGAGATGGATTGAAAAAATATGCTAGCATTTCTGATGTTACAATAACAAAGGATTTATTGAAATTAGCTTTGAATACACATAAATCGTATGTTGACCATGTTGCAGAAGAAAAGAAAAGGGCTGAACCAGGGCCGTCTCGAACGAGTTCGCATGCGCTCACTAGTGTGTCTACCTGTCTTACTACTATCTTCGTTTTTACCGGGCCTGCTTCGCTCTTGAAAAATCAACTGTGACGTCACAAACGGGGTCTGCTTCTGCCTGCTCTGCTCCGCTCTGACTCGGCACTACTGCTACGTGTACGTTCGTCCATTCTAGTCAGGGAGGATTCTAGTAAACATTAGAAGTTAGCACTCACATTTTTATTAATATTTATAAAAATGCATCGATTCCTGTGACCAAAAGGAACTCAAGCTTATCGCATAACTTATTCAAGTAAGTTCAGTTATTTATATTATATTTAAACAAGTAAATCTTGCAAACTTTAGGCTATTATTTGCACGTGTATACCAAGCTACCCCTTTTTCGTTTTAAGAAAGCAGGTCCTTTTTTTTAGAACTTGTATTTATTATTCTCTAAATATAGCCTTTCGCTAGGGTCCCCCTCAAGTATTCCTACTTTGTCAATATCATAGCCTCTTGAAGTGTACTGAGTGTAACTTTTTTCCTTATTAAAATGTAAAAAATAACATATACTTGCTAGTTTGTCAATCACTTGTTAACTTCAATTTTTTTTTAGACCACCCTATTTATTCAGTAATAGCTATTTTTTATGTTCATTTTTGAAGTAAAAAAAAAGTTAAATTGTTTATATGTCGTCATGTAAAAAGCAGTGTTTCTATAATGCAATAAGATATTATTTGTAATTCCACGAAGTTTACCCTCGTATTTAACAAATGAATATATACATATTTACTCGTTGCATGCAGGACAGCAGGCCCGGACCAAATGTAGCAGGAAAACCAGAGAATTTTCTTCGTGCTGAAAAACTACAGCCAGCCTTTCTCTACATGATCAACCTCAAATGTGAACAGATATCCTCTTGAAGTAAGTGTACTATAACGTTTCCTTATTAATTTTTTTTAATGTATAATAACATGTACACTAGCGTATGTGTTCATAACTACTTTAATTTTTCGAAAGAAAAAAACCCTTATCCAACAAATTGTTTACTTCACTAAGGTCTATTTTTTTATATTGAATTTTAAAGTTAAAAAATTAAATTTTTAGTCGTATATTTTTAATTAAATGTTCTTTAGTACTCGTTAAGAATTTTTTGTTTCTATATCTATTACTTAACCTCTTACCTGATGGGGCGTTGCACTGTCGATTCATTAACTATCACAGACATGCATATTTACGCAGTGCCATCACCAAATGCTTTTCCATTTGTCTCAAGCGGTTTTAGTTTTTAAGTAGTAGGATGTTTCGTTGATTGGTTAAGTTAATATTCCACAGGTACACAAGAGCTATTAGGGGGAAAACTGGGGGCGAATTGCAAGAAATTCTGGCAGCAATAAGCAACATTATTAAAAAAAAATTACAGCTTGATCAAAAACAATTAATAACAATTATTTTTTTTTTCCAGCAATGGGACGGAAATGCAGCTTTTACGGGTGCCGATCAAATTATGACAACCAAACGTCTTATACCACAGTCTTCTATTTACCAAAGGATGAAGAGAGAAAGAAGCTTTGGGTCCGTAAGCTAAGCAGAGAGGATTTCACACCAAGTCCCACATCAGTTGTGTGCATCAAACATTTTGAAGAGAGATTTATCATCCGTGAGGACAGAGTTCGGCGTGCTGATGGCAGTGAATTGGTGGTACCCCGGAAAAAAATTACATTGACTCCAGATGCATATCCTTCTATATTTGAAACTGTTCCACACAAAACCACTCTCCTGCCCCCCAAAAGAAAATCTCCTTCTGAACGTTGGGAAGAAATACAGGAAAGGGACGAACAAAGTTTTGCCCTGTGGTGCGACAAGGACTTGATCAAGTCTTTTGATGACTTTTCAACTAATTTTTCTTCTAAAACGAACGATAGATGGATGGTTGTAAAAAAGAGTGAGTACATTTTGTTTTTTATTGTACACGAGTCTGAAATTCCTCGTATAAGTATATGCTTTAAAATTTTATCTGATCTTAAAGTTGATATCTTTTATGAAAATCATGTCGTTGACATTTCATGTTTTAAATGGTTACTTGGAGCAGACTTTAAGTGTGATCGCTGGTCTAAGTTTGAAAATCTACTGTCTAAGTTATCCTCTTATGAGGAAAAAGATATATCCTGTGATTATTTGTTGTATATAGTTAAGTGTTTAGATAAGTGTGTAGAAATTAAAGAAAATGCGGATGAAGATTTCGTTTTAAAGCTTCAATTTTTAAAAAAACAAATTGAGCTTTTGTACCAAAAGCAACTACGGTACTCCACATTTTTAGTTTTGTGGTGTGCTAAGATTTATTTTACTAATCAATCTGTATACAGTTTAATCCGAAATAGTAAAGTTATGACATTGCCCCATCCATCCTATTTAAGAAAGCTGACACATTTATTAAGTCCAAATACTTACACATCTGAATGTCCCATTTCATATCTTAAAAAAAAAAGCTGCCTCGTTAAGCACAGATCAAAAGACAGTTAATCTACTTTTAGATGAAATTTATGTTAATCCTAAATTTATTTATAAAGATGGCCACTTAATTGGGAGTTCTGACAATGCAAATTCAGTTGCAACAACTGTGCAGGCTTTTATGATTACTTCAGTTTATTCCAGTTATAAAGATATTGTTACTTTAACTCCAGTAAAAAACATGACAGCTGATATGCTGCTGACATATACAACTAAAGTTTTGACTTTATTATCTGAATGTGGTTTTGTTGTGTTATCTATAATTTCTGATAATAATCGCATAAATAGAAATATGTTTACAAAGATGTGTGGTGGAGAACTTAAACCTTTCATAATGAATCCAAATAAACCTAATTTTAAAATGTTTTTTCTATTTGATACTGTACACCTTGTTAAATCTATTCGTAATAATTGGCTGAAACAAAAAACTATGTATTTTCAATGTCCTAGTGATGGTAAAGTTTTATGCGCTGATATTAAATGTTTAAAAGATATTCATGAGTCAGAAAAAACAGCTACTGTAAAATTAGCCCCTAAACTTTCTACTAAAACATTACATCCTAATTCAATAGAAAAACAAAATGTAAAAACAGCCTTAAATGTATTCCATGAAAGCAATTGTGTTGCTTTAGAAATGTATGCTGGTAAATGTAATGACAATAGTAATACTACTATATTAAATACAAAAATGTTTATTAAACTAGTTTCTGACTGGTGGAAGGTTGTAAATGTGAAACACCCTTTAAAAGGTAAACACCTGAATGATATTATGTCTAAACCTATTGAGTCTGTAAGTGATGATAATTTTGTATTTTTGTATTTGTTTTATGTATGGTTAAAACAATGGTTTGATTTATATTTAATGAAAGCTGATGAAAAAAAGAAGTTAGGTGTTCCTGGGCGTGGTTACATGCTATCAAAGGAGACGTTTTTTGCTTTAAAGCACACAACACAAACTTTAGTTGAAATAGTTAAATACTTGTTAGAAATAAAAAGTCAAAAGTACATATTGTTGGGGAAGTTTCAAACAGATTGTATCGAAGGTAGATTTGGTCAGTATAGACAGATGAGTGGGGGGAATTACAATATTTCTTGTACCCAGATAATGGAAAGTGAAAGAAAATTACGTATTATGAGTTTGATAAATTTAGACTCGAGTAAACATGGTCCATTTCAATTAAAAGATTTAAATTTGTCGATAGTATCTGAAAATAATAAGGGAATAGAAGTGCCAAAGGAATTTTATAAATTATTTAACACTGAAGATTATGGACCATTGACCAACAAGGTAAGGGAGCTTTGTAGAGTTGGCTGGAAGGACCGAGTATATTTGATTACGATAGCAGTTATGGATGGGAAGAAACTGGACAAAGAAGTTCTGGACATGTTGGCTGAAACAAGGTTTACTCCTGCCATGTGGGTGGACTTACCTTTTGACGGTACAATGGGGTGGAAAGAATTTTCATCAGTACTGCGCAAGGGGTGCATTCGATCTTGACGGTTAGAGCCATGTCTCAAACCCAGTCCTGTTATTCCTGGACTAAGATTTTGTTATTGAATGCTGACTATACCGTAAAAGTGGGCAATCCCAATACTTTCAGTGCCACTTCTAGCCTTGTGAAGCTTTGGGAATCATATTTGATAGAAGCAGTGGGCATCATGGATAGGTACTACTTACCAACTGAAAGTCTTACTAGTGATTCCTCAGTGTTGACTGCCAAAAAACTTGCCAAATATGCCCTAGGGATGATTTCCGAGAGGTAAAGAAGCAACAAGCCTTGACATTATTTCTATATTGTAAAATTTTTGAAGATGATGCGGAAATAAGTAATAATGTATTGTCAGTTTTAATATATATTGCTGGTTATGTAGGTTTTAAAATTTCAAATGTATTGAATTGTAAAAAATGCGTATCTACCTTAATTAAGGATAAGAATTTAGACTTGGATTGCCCACAAGAAGTGTTCAAATATCTGTTGTTGACAGACAGAGGGCAGCTCAAATGGCCTCAAGAGTTGTTAATTTATGTTGTTGTAAATACATATAGCATATTTGAAAAATTAATTAATCCTCTATATGAAAATTTATTTCTTGCACATCCAGAACCAAAATTGTTGTTAATTGCACTTGCAAGTGAAAAAGTTGAGTATTTGGGAATCGATTCTTTGCAAAAATGCAGTTGCGGTACTGATATTTTTTCTCTTATTAAAATGTGTTTGCCTGGTATTTGTAACATATTTTTAAATAATTATACAAAAATAAAAAATGATAAACTTCATTCCAGTAATAAAAGAAAATTGTCCACATTATGCCATAGTTAAGTACTTCATTGTAATGCTATAAGATATTCTTGCTGATATGTTGATAAAATAAAATGTATTTTTAAATGTCCTTGTGAATCTTTTTTTCTCCTCTTCGATTTCATTTACACATCTAGATAAAGCTTATTATATCTGGAGTGAGTTTTAATACGAAAGTTTATTTGAAAATATTACTGTCTCAGTCAAGTACATGGCAATTTTACTGATAAATTAAGGTGTTTTTTTTAATCCATTCTTTTAAAAATAAAAATTTGTATTGCACTTATGCTCTACAATTAAACTATTTCCAAAATGAAACGCCGTCAGAACGTAAAAATTGAAACGCAAAGGGAATGATTGCCGTTCAACACGGTAGTACCAGGTAGAATCCACAGAACAGTCGGATCCCGTTCGTGACGTCACTAACTCCAGTCGCAGGCCCGGTGAAAACCTTACTATAGCAGGCCTCGCAACTGGTCCCTTTTTTCCCTAAAAGTCCCTTTTTTAAAAAAAAGTCCCTGAAAGTACCCATTTTTCCGAAAAAGGTCCCTTTTTTTCCTATTTTGCTTAAAATAAGTTCAGATTTTTTTTTTGCCCAAATCGTTACATTTCCGGTTGAAATAGTTTCCGCTAGAGGGAAGAAACTCTTCGACCAATAGGGTTTGCGGTGACGTCACGTAAACATGTCCACGTGCAGAGCCAGAGCAGCTAGCAGCAGATTTATGACTTGTTCAGCGGATACGTGAAGGGAGATCGATCTCAAATTTACCTACATTTCGTCTTTCAACGTGTCTGAATAGTGCTACTAGGAGTTATAAAGAGTTTTTAAGGTAAGTTTGTTTTAATACATTTTTGTTCTCATTAAAGATTATCTATCTCCATTTAAATGGTTGCGCGCGTCGTGAAATTGCGAAATAGAACTACACTTCTGTTTCAGTTTTGCAAAATTTTTCATCTTTTCTTGTTTTTCGTCGAATTTAGTCATTTTCTAGTTAATACCTTAAAACCTAATGTAAGATTTATTCGAAATTTTTTATTTCTTCTCCCATTTTGGTGGGAAATTAAGCCTACCGCATGGCATAGCCTCGCTCATTTGCGCGCGGCATTGTTTACAAAACTACGCGCTGAGCGTTTCCGACCTCTACGGTACATGCCTTTGCCTAGAGCATGGATGTTTGAAGTTTACATGGAGCTGAATTTACGCCGCCAAACGAAATTATAGCAAGGTTAATTCTTAGTTAAAATAACGGTACGGTCGGGCTTGGCGCGATTTGGCGACTTTTAAGTGGGCGATAAACAATTTCTCTTTTAGTCAATAGCAGTTGTTTTTTTGTATTTGTGGCAACCCTGTCATTTTTGGTTTAATTTTTGTTCGTTTATTGCATTTCTTGTTGTATTTTAATGATAATTTGTCTTTTCCCATGTGAATATTCCAACGACATTTTTGCTTGGCGACATTCTTCGCGATTGTTTGGCGCCAAGTTTCAGAAACGCGCCAAACCTTACCCTTAACTAGGAATTTAGTTGCCCAGTGCCCACTTTATTTTAACTAAGTTTTATTAATTTATATTAAGTATTTATAAAGAAGATTTAATTTATTTAGGATATTTTTTTTGTTTTAAAAGACGTTAATTATGTATATCGATTTATGCAGTATTGTGCAGAATCGCCGGCTCAAGACTGATTTGGCGAGTAGATTGGTCCTCTATAAGGCGTTTTAACCCATTGATTAATTTTAAATTTGTCTGTTGTTGATCACTTTTGTAACCCATATCATTATTTATTGTCATTAACGTTCTCAAAATATTATTTGTTGTAAGATCAAGACCATATTTGATAGGGTTATTTATATGTTGACAATGGTTTTGTGAATTAAAAATTAGTTTAAATAATTTTTTGTATAGGATTAAAAATAAATTAAAATGTAAATTTCCTATAGAATCGAAACTATCACTAAACCTTTTTTAACGTAACTTTAAGACAAGTTTAGTTAGTTTACACTTTAATTTTTAACTACATTTTTGCATCTAAAATATTTTGTATAAAATACAACCAACCTGATGCTCTAAGTATATTCTTAACGTGAATTTTTAATTCTTTGGCGACAAATAGGAAGTAACTTAATTTAATATTTTTTTTATTTGTATTGAGATATGCTTGTATTGGTTGGGCCTTCAATTCATTTAATAAGATTTTTTTTTCAGGTTATAGATTAAAATGGGGAAATGCAAATTTCAAAAGGAGTGGCTAGAAAGGAAAGATTCTAGTGGGTGTAAGATTTCTGTTTGGGGTGAAAGACGTGGAGATGGTGGTTTGCTTTGTGTCTTTTGCCAGAACCTCATCTCTACTGTTAAAGGATTCTATTATATTCGGCAGCATTATGAAACAGATAGGCACAAAAAGATGTGTCTTGAAAAACTTGATGGGAACCAACTTCACTTATCGACAAACAAAGATGATGAAGCTTCTGGAATGCGTCTGTATAGCGTAAAAGACTCTGCTTATACGGCAGAGTTGATTTGGTGTTTGAAGATGATTTCAGGAAACATACCGACCAATTTTTGTCAAGATATTGCCTATGTTTTTCGAGCAATGTTTCCCAGTCCTGGTGCAGTTCCTGAGGAATTGAGTTTAAACCCGACAAAAGCGCGTTATCTCATAAGCGATGCCCTTGGTCCACACTTCAGAAAAAAATTTCTAAACGATATTGGTTCTTCATACTTCACATTATTTTTTGATGAGACGACCAATAATGCTGGAGCTAAGGAGCTACAAACGGCAGTTCGTTATTGGTCGGAAGAAAGAAGGAATGTGGCAACCTGTCACCTAGAAACATTTTTTCTTGGTCATGCAACAGCCGAAACAGTCAAAGCTCATTTGCTTAAGGCGTTGGATAATGCCGATTTGCCCCTGGCTAAATTATTAATGCTGGGGAGCGATGGCCCGAAAGTAAACCAGAAAGTGTTCCTTCTTATGAACGAGGATGTAAAGGCAGTTCGAGGAAAAGGTCTCGTAAATTTGGGATTCTGTAATATACATATGGTACACAATGCTTTTCAAAAAGGTCTTGAAGAGCTGGGCTCGGATGCCTCAGAACTTATTTCCCTGTATAGTTTTTTTAAGGACTGGCCGTCCCGGTGGGAAGATTTTTGTTTAATTTTAGACCAGATGGACTTGCCTAATGTTCGCTTCTTAAAGCACGTTAGCTCTCGATGGTTAACAATCGAAGCGGCTGCACAGCGATTGCTGGGTCATTGGGATGCAGTAATTGAATATTTTCTTAAGTTTGTACCCCTGAAACAGGCAAGATTACTAAAGACCAATGCTTTCAAGAGAATTCTTCCTCTCCTAAAGAAATCGACAATCAAGGCTGAACTCAAATTTATTTGTGTTAGTGCCGGTTTATTTCAAGGGTTTACTGGGTTATACCAGAAAAACGAGCCCTTAGTGCATGTTTTGTCCAAGCATATAAACGAATTAATTATAGTGATCATGGGCCGTTCCTGTAAAAAGAAGGCTGTGAAGTCTTATGCGGAAGGCATTACGGAAAATGCATTTCAGGCAAAAAATCTTTTGCCTGTACAGGAAATAGTACTTGGAGATGATCTTGATAGTCTATTAGCTCACGTGTCAAGTGCAGAAAAAGACCAGTTTACATTACAAATTCGTAATCACTACACTGCAGCGGGAAAGTATATTCTGGAGAAAAACCTTATCTTTTCTCAGGTTTTAAAAAGATTTAGGTGTTTAAGACCAGAAAGTCAACACAGCCCAAAAGAGTTTAAACTTATGGCCGCTTTATTGCCTGTCCCTTATGATGAAACGAAACTCATTGATGAGGTAGTTCTGTTTAATTTAGAAAAGGTTGTCACTGAGAAGCAGGTTAGCAGTTATTGGGCTCAGCTCTCAACAGTTAAAACAGCCGAGGGAACTTTAAAGTTCCCCAACCTCTATATGGTGGTAAAGGCTTCTTTGGCTTTATCGCACGGTAATGCCGAAGTAGAAAGGGGTTTTTCTCGATCTGGTCGTGTTCTGACGGACGATAGATCTGCCTTATCAGTTCGATCACTAAATGCAATTTTAAACGTTGCCAATGGTTTGAAAATGGTTGATAATAAGCCACATTTAATTCCAATAACTAAAGAACTTATTGAAGCTGCAAGAGTGGCATATAAAAGTTACCAAACATACCTAGAGGAGGAAAAGTTAAAGTCGGAAAAAGCTGAAAAGGAAAAAAAAGCAGCAAAAGAAGCCCAAGCTCTTGAAGCGGAAAAGCTTCAAGCTCTGGAGAAGAGTAAAATGGAGATGAGTAATTTGGAATCCAAACTAAAAGCAGCCAGAGGTTCAGAGGATCTTCAAACGGAAGCGGTGGATGACCTTATTCAAGAAGCGAATATTAAACTGAAAAAGGCCATATCACGAAATGATCTTGCAACCGTCCCAGTGGCACAAGCAATGTTAGAAGGGGCAGTGAAAAGTAGTGTCAAACGCAAGGAGAAAAGGAAATCTGTTGCTGGTTTGGAACGAAATCTAGATAAGAAAAGGCACATGATAACTAGTTTTTTCACAAAAGCCACCTAACTTGTTTGTTAACTATGTCCAAGTATTCACAGGGATGCAATATATGTTTCGTATCGTACAACAAATTTATTCAAATTTCTTTTTCAAGCACAATTTTTTAAATTTTAGAAGCTTATTATTTGATAACTAGCTAAGGACCTTTCAAACTATTTTTTTATTCAATGTGAACAGCTTATTTTCTTGTAACTACTTTGAAACCAGCAGTGCACATTTAAAAATTCGAAAAAAAGGTGCGTTTCTTTTTTGATCATCTCATTGACTATAGTATCAATTAATCATTTTGCTATTAAGTTGTTTCTATATAAATTATTGCTCAAATATAGGTCCCTAAAAGTCCCTTTTTTGAAGAAAATAGTCAATTTTTTTCCTAGGAACACAAGTAAAATCTGTTGCAAGGCCTGCTATAGAGAGTGAGCATTAGCGAACTCGTTCGAGACGGCCCTGGCTGAACTCCTAAAACGACAAAACATAGAAAAACAAGAGCTATTATTAAAAGAACAAGCAATGAAAGCTGATCTTGAAGAAAAGAAAAAATCAATCAAAGATTTAGAAGTTAAAGCACTGGCCACGTCGAAAGATAAAAAAGAAGTGGGAAAATCTGCCCTATCTCTATTTAAAGAAGCGAATGAGCGGTTAAAGCAAGGCATAAAGGACAACGACTTAAATTCAGTTCGTGTTGCCCAGGGTATGTTGGAAGGGGCAGAAAAACTGCGAGAGAAGGAAAAAGAACACGAAGAGAAAGAAGAAAAACTAAATAGAATAGTCAACAAAAGAAAGTCAAATATAATTGATGTTATGATGAAGCGAAAAAAGGATTTGATGTAAATAAATGCATATTAGGATAATTAAAGCTGCCATTTTTTATTTTCTACAATTCGTGATTGATTGTTATTATATCTAAATTTTGCCTTTTTTAAAACTTAGTTTTCTAACCAAATTGTTAATTTTTGAATTAATTGAGGATATTTTTGCAACTAGTATATTTTTAATATCACATGCAACTATTTTGGTTGTTTAAGGCAACTAAAGCAACTATTTTTATTATTAGAACCAGTGGCAACCCTGCCAGTGCAACCGAGAAAAAAATGAACACAAATTGGAACTTACAATCAGAAGTTCAGCAATGCTTGGGCAGAATAAAAATGTTGCATAAGTAAACAAACGAGCAGTGTATGCTATGCGCTAGATTTGTCAAGGGCATTCAAGGCTTGTTTCATTTTGTGAGACTACAGATTTGCCAGCACCTTTGTCAAGAAAGTCGTACAACGTTATTGTGGACCAGCTACTGACCACATCAAAAGATGTAGCTGCCAACTCTATGAAGCAGGCAGCTCTAGCAGAGATGGAATTGACCAAGAACAGAAACATCACTGTAAGTGGAGATGGAACCTGGAAAACGAGGGGACATAACTTAAATAATTGGCGTTTGCAACCATCATTGGAGACATTAACGGGCATCGTGATTCTTACTTTATTGACACCTATGGCAATGAACACCAATTATCCCATTTAAAGATTCCTACTACCGATAGGAATATGATGGTTAGGTAAGTTTGTCTGAATTATCATCGCACTAGAGCTACACGAAGGCTATTGGCGACGGGCGTCGTATTTTAGAACCACAATCAAGTGACGAGCCGACACCTGAGTAGGCACACAACGCAACCGTTAAGAATGACATCGTACGCAGCGTTAGGACTTTGAAGGATATTTAACGTGCACTCCCGCCACACGGGGTATTATCACAGGTCGAGCACAGGTCGCTTATAGGTCGGCAGTTATTTTGCCGATGCCCGGACCCGAACCTGGGACCTTCCGCATTCTAGACTAATGCCTAACCGACTGGGCTCCCCAGCCCCAGGAAAATCATGGCCAGTGAACTGTCAGGAGTAAAACCTTCCTGTGTCATAAATAGCTTGTATTCCCACTACGTTGAGGACCTTGAAAGGAAACATATTTGTACCAAACAAGACGTAAGAAACATAACTAGGCAATATGTGAGAAGGTGGCAATCCATTCTGAGGATCACATGAGTGTTGATATGTACGCCACTGAAAACCTTCACGATTTTTTTGTTGTACAAGCAACAATTTGAAGATTCCTTTCATCATATCCAAATAACATCGCCTGCCCTTTGAACAAGGAAGATTTTGCATTGTGCATGATGACAGCTTTTCAAAAGAAAATGCTTTCAACATTTGACAAAAGCGATATTATTTGCTGTGATGCCACTCATGGCACAAATTCATACTCTTTTAAACTGGGTACTCTTTTGGTTGTGGACGAATTTAGAGAAGGTGTTAATGTTGTATGGATGATATCCAACAGAGAAACCGCCACTGCATTAACAGTTTTTTTCAGGCTGTTAAAGAAAAATGGGAGAAAGTCATTTCTCTAAAAATCTTCATGAGCGACAAGGCTAATCAATTCTTTAATAGATTTCACGAAGTATTTGGAGGAAAGAAGCTTTTCTGTCATTGGCATGTCTTAAAGGATTTCAAACGCGAGATCAAATGTTAAAAATCCAGAATTACAAAACAACATCTATAAAGCCTTGTGCACATAGCTGGATGAACCGCACATTGATGAATTCCGGAAATTATTAAGTGAATGCTTTGAAAATAAGCCCTTTTACATATGATTTCCTATCATATTTCGAGAGAATGGCTTTTAATCTAGGAAGATTGAGCTAAATGCTTCCGAGTTAGTGCTGGAATAAACACTAATATGTTTTTAGAAGCATTTCATAAAAAGCTAAAGTATGGCAACAGTAAACGTGTGGATAAGACATTGTCCATTCTGCTTGACTTTGTAAAGAACATGATGCAAAAACGTATTTTTGAAAAAAGACCAACTAGTAAGAAGTGAACACAAAGAAACCGAGAATAATTTTTTTTCTTTTGTTATGCAGCTTATTGCCAAACTTTCCTGTATATTTTGTTAAGCAGTTTGTGGTTGCTTTATTTATTATTTTTCATCCCTTCTGTGTTATTTAAATAATAATTTTTATATTTTGCCAATACGGGTTTTTCATGTTTCCCTTTGGCGTTCGTTTGTTTAATTTGTTTTTTATGATAATGAGTTATTAAAAAAATTGAAGTTGGAGAGAAATAGATCAACAAACGAAGTGCCAATTTCAGCACCTAGGGAAGAGATACAACATCATGCAGAAATATGACCAAATCTGCAGATATAAGCCTGCACTTAGTTCTTTTTGAAAGACAAGCCAAAAGAATTTAACTTCCGGAAGAAAAATGGCTTTCCCACCTTACTGGACTTCTTCCTATTAAAATGGCACAACTCATTGTACGAGAATCTAAAGATATTTCTGAAGATTACGAGGCTATTAAGGTTCTTCTATGTAGATACAAAATCAGCCCAAAGAACTTTCGTCAGCTCTTCTTTAGTCACAACAAAGAACCGGAAGGGACGTGGAAATACTTTGTTCATGTTGAAGAATTATTTTTTTTTAATAATAAAAGGATAGAGAGGATAGAGATAAAAGGATCAGAGAGGCCCAGTGGTAGTGCTTCGCATTGCCACACCACAGGTCCGGGGATAGAGTCCCGGACTGGGCGAGGTTGACCCATTCTTTCATCCCTTGAGTGGGTCGATAAAATGGGTACCAAGGTTAGGTTTGAATTATCGTCGCACTAGAGCTACACGAGGGCTATTGGCGACGGGCGTCGTATTTTAGAACCACAGTCAAGTGACGAGCCGACACCTGAATAGGCACCCAACTCAACCGTTAAGGGCGACATCGTACGCAGCGTTAGGAATTTGAAGGATATTTAACGTGCACTCCCTTACACGGGGTATTATTCGTCGGATATTTTTTTGGCTGCACGGGCCGTTTATACGTCGGCAGTTATTTTGGCGATGCCCGGACCCGAACCTGGGAACTTTCGCATGCTAGGCGAGTGCCTAACCGACTGGGTTCCCCAGCCCAAATGGTACCAAGCATGCTTGGGAACTAAACACTGGAGGTTCCGCGTGAGGCTGACCACCTTACCGGGACATATGCCTAGCACCCCAGAGCCCTAGGTCACGATAGCTGAAATGGGAAAGGCAGGCCTTGGCCCAGTAATGGGCTGTTGCACCGAGGTGTTTAGTTTTAAAATGTTCAGAAGAGAGCTCATTTGAAGACTTATGCATTTCATCTTGTCAGAACAGGTGAAACAAAAGACTGTATGAACTGTATTCTGAATATGAGGAATGGAATGAATTGTGGTTTGTATGTGAAATTGCATCAGCTTTGAATTTTTAAACAAAACGGAGCGACTTGAAAAAATTGTGAACACTAGATTCGTATATGTCCTTCCGTGTATAGAAAAAGATGCAGAGGCTAGTGGTTATTTTGTAGAGTGATGAATATGCTAAATCCTTAATCCACTCCCTTACACGGGGTATTATTCGTCGGAAATTTTGGCTGCACGAGCCGTTTACAGGTCGGCACTTATTTTGGCGATGCCCGGACCCGAACCTGGGACCTTCCGTATTCTAGGCGAATGCCTAACCGACTGGGCCTTGCAAGAGTAGTTTCCATGGAGTCAGTGGGATGATGAGGGTACAAGGAGCCATCAACAGCTTTGAAAGATAACTTGAACAGAACGGCATTAGGTATACCAAGTATTTACTGTTAGTTTGAAATATCTTCGCACTAGAGCTACACGCCAAGTATTAAGGTGATGCTGTCAAAGCTATTTTTGAACGCTCACAAGCAATTGGTTTAAACATAATGCGATTTCGAAACATACACCTTAGTTAGTACACCTGTTCAAAGTTTTTCAGCATTGAGTGAAAAGCAGCAAGAATTAATGTTACTTAATTCCGGTGAAAATTGTTCAGAAAGCAAAAACAGTTCAACTATAAGTGAACAACATTAGTACTATTATTTAAAAGCATATGAAACTTGTCAAAAAAATTTGTTGTGATCTTACAAACATACATAAGCTGCCTCTGAAGAGATCTTTGTGTTCAATACACTTGGCTTTATCTAAATTGTTAAGAGATAAAAAAAATATTTTTTAAATCCAGGAAGAAAGTTATTAAACTTCATGCTATTCCAAGTTCCGAAAAAGCATCATATGGAAAACGATAATTAGGAAAAGTTACAAATGTTTTAGGGAAAAAAATGCACCAAGAATTAGATATTGATGACATAATGCTATTATTCAAAAATGCTATTATTCAAATTATTTTGAAAAGTTGCTAAGGTAGGGGCATCTGAAAAAAATAAAATTTTAACTTTAGCTCCTCCATCTTGGACAAAAGAAAGGATTATGTCAGAATTCAAAGTTAGTGCCTTTGTAGTTCACCAAGCAAAGAAATTTAGTTTTAAATCTGGTATATTATCAAACCCTGAACCAAAAAAGGGCAATATTATACCTGTGTCAAATAAGTCATTTATACCAAAATGATGAATATTTTCGAATACTTACTGGAGCTAAAGATAAAGTTAGCATAAGATCAATGTATGCAAAGGTGCCTGATAATTATGCAACTTAAAAGAACTTTACTCTTGTTTCAAACTTGAATATTCTAATATTAAAATAGCGTTTTTCAAAATTTTGAGAACTAAGACCAAAATGGTGTTTTTAGCCGACTCTGCAGGTACACATTCAGTATGTGTCTGTTGTCTGCACCAAAATGTAAAGCTCCTCTTAGATGCCTTCAAAATTCAAGAAAATGATATTAAATAAACAGAATCTTGTTACTTAAAATGGAGTAAGAACCAAAGTTTCATAAAGAAACTTATCTAAAAACTTCATCAGTTATTATAAAGTTAAATCCTCAGGCAGCTAAAGGTTACCTTATTTTTAAAAAAAAAAGTTCAAAATTGGTTACAAAAAGGGACAGGTGAGTGATTGTTTATATATATCAACTGTACTTTTTAAAAATTAATCCACTTAATCTATTTTATCTTGTGTTGGTTAATATTTTTTATAATTATTCACCATCTACAGAATGTTTATTTTTTTACAATCAGAAGCATGATGTACTTAATTTTAAATGTTTTTAAAAACAATAACATTTAATTTTGTAAAAATTTACTTCCTTTTTTATGTGTAGCATAAAATTGTTAATGAAGCAAGTTGTTCTATAATATTTATTTTAAATATCAAGTGTTTTCAATAATAGTTGGATTACTTTCTTATCATACAATGTAGTTTATTATTGCATACCAAAATAATGTACCTAATATATATTTTTAAATATTAGTTTTATTTTCGCGCTAATATAAAGACCTTGTTTAAGATTAAAAAAAGATACAAATCTAAGTATTCTAAATATATCTTAATAGTGTAATTCTTCCAGAAAGGTTAAATCGAACCTTTCAGGTATGTAGAAGTTTTGACAGTTTCCTTACAATTGCAGTAATGTTTATTTTTCTTTAAAGAGAATTGTCAAAAGTAAATATACAATCTAAGACATTTAATACAATCAATATTTTAAAAGTAATAAAATGAGTTTTTATTAAAACAGTAAGAAATAAACTGGCCTCGAAAATTGGTTGAATGTCAATGTGCAAAAAAATAGTTTCTGTTTTTAAACTTGATTATCTATCCATTAAGGCAAAACACCATTCTGATTTTTTATTATTTTAAAGCCCAAAACCTAAGGAATCTATAGACACCAAAATCGATTTCCTGAGAGGAGGTAGAAAAAGTTATTAGCCCATTTCTGTGGTCATGTATTTTTTGAAAAATTGAAAAAAGTGGGATTATCAACATTTTTGTATTTTTAGCCTACTTTTCTTTTTTTAATTCGAAATAATTAAAAAAATGGAAAAAGTAGGTATTGACATGCGGCCGATGTCCGTCTGTCCGTACCCTCTTCCAAAATCGGTTCTATCGATCGTATCTTAAAAATTCTTTTTTGTTAGAAAGCTATGAACTCAGAGACCCAACTTTCATACTTTTTGCCCTCCTGTCTGTACGTCCGGACGGACAAAAATTACTATCCGTCTGTTCTATCTGCTGTATCTATCTGTTACTTTTTTTAATTTTCAGTGAAGGCAATTTTAAGTTCAATTGCCCACTTGGGTATTTTGATGGGTCTTTTCAAGTGGGTTTTGAAAAAAACCACCTGGGTTTTTTCGGGTTGGGTAAAATCATAACAACCCTGAACAGAGTTAACAACACCATCAACAAGTTCTGCAGCAGCTCCAAATTCATGTATTCAAACTCCAGCACTTCAGACGTAACACCATCAACAAGCTCTTTGAGTAAAACAAAGTATTGTCCAAAGAAGCCAGGTTCTTTGACGAGTACATTTAAAAAATGTCTCTTTTGGCCAAAAACACCGGAAAAAATCAAAAAAAAAAACGCAGATTAAAATAGGATGACTCATCATAATAAAGAAACAATTCAGTAGGCCTTTTTTAACAAATGATTTTCAAGTTAATTAGGGCCTTTTTATTTCTCAAAGTTATTTTTTCTGCTAACAAATATTTTCTTATAAAATTATTACATTTTGTCATAGATTACTTTTTAAACTTAAAGCAGTTTCTCTTGTTTAGTAGTAGAAAGCTTGGAGCCTATCTAAGTATTTTGAGTGTATTTTTACTATTCATATCTACAATAAATATATTTCAGTCATTAAATTATGAAATATTTCGATTAGTTGGGTTCGATTAGGGTGTCCATTACTCAATTTGAAATGACCATTACTGATTTTTTCGTATTGATCAAAGATTTTATTTTTCTTATTAAATTGTGAGCAGACCTTTTTGAACTTTATTATTGTAATAGAAAGTGAATTTTCCCATAGAACAAACTGGTATAAATAAGTTCAAGATAAAATCTGTCTTTGAACGTAATAAACTTTTGAATTAGAAATATCCTTAACTATGCTTATTACTGGCACATTTACCCTATGGAGTAGAATACAACATCATAGAAGAATAGATAGTATCTGCAAAATAAATTGTAAACTTTTTTTTGGAAAAGTGTCAAGCTGCATGCATGTTTGTTTGTAATAAAAAAAATGCTGAAGTTAACGAAAATGGAATTGGTCAAATTTAGTTCAGATCTAAACGAATAGCTCTCCTTCTGAAGTCAGTTCAAGAGAATACATGAAGATCATGAAATAGAAAATAAGGATAAACTTCGATATGTCAGCAAAGAAACAACAGCTTGGGAAATACGATAGCTCTCGCCTACTACTGTCAAGAATTATAAAAAAGCCATTGAAAGCTTAAAATAGAGATTCGGGCGAGATGAGTTGTTAATTCAATTCTACACAAGACAACTTTTTCAACTGGTTGTTCGAAATGCTACAAGAAACAAAAATAGGTTGAACAGTCAGTAGTTCAAGTTCTTCTCGAACCCAGCTCCACCAGAAAAACATAGTAAAATAAAATTCACGATAAATTATAATCATACCGAACAGCCATGGAATCAACGATTTAACGATAGATAAGTATGCAGCCATACTTTTCATACTTGTGGAATCGTGCATACCAGAAGTTTGTAGAGTAAGGTTGAGACATCCCGTGTTCCATAAAAATACTTACCTATACACGTTTTGAAACCTTCTTTAGCATAGATACCATCCTTTACACAACAATTAATTTTAATTGAATCAGAAAATAGTCTTCGACCATTTAAAATCCCCAAAACTTATAGTAAAAACGTACATGCCAATTTCAAAAACATTTTGGGGAAGAAAACACAAACGTCAGTGTGTGTTGCCATAAATTAAAAATGCTTTTATTATGTTGCCATTTCCCTTAGAAACTAATTTCCCTTTAAAATAAATGACATGTTTCGAGTGACGTATACCCGGCCGTGTCTCGCTCAATGTTAAGAAAACGCGGCCGTTGCCAAAAGCTGGGCGGAAAACTATTTGGCTTCTTTTCTAATTTGGCGCTTTCATTTAGCTCCAATTCTTCCAGCGATTTCATCGATCTATAGATGTTACTAGATAGACCAAAATACTTAGGAAAATGAGGCCACTCTCAGTCTATGTTAGCGACTGTTATTTTTTATATTTATTTTATTTGGAGGAAGGTGTGGTAACCGCATGTAACCAATATGAAATTTAAGTATTATATTTAGGAGTAAAAATGCATTTGGTATACAATTTTATATTCTCCTTCGAAAATGCATTTATGTTATATTAGTATTTATTCATTTTGATATTGACGGTTTGGAGAAAGGGAAACATTTGGTTTCAATCGAAAAATAAAACGAATAATTTTAAATAAAATATATTTACAATATCGTAAAAAAGAAAATCATTCTTCATAAATAATAATTTCTTAAATAACGTTTTATTTTACCGTGAAGTCCGTCGACACAGAACACAAGAATTGCCCATTTTTTTTTCACTTATCTGTTACTATAATAAAACACAAATTAGATTTACTAGAGAAATTAAAAATAATCCAATTAATTAAAATAATAACTTTCGAGCAGTCTATAAGAGATTTAAACATAAGAAAATTTAAACGTTGTGCATCTTTTTTTTTTGTTCCATGAAAGGAAATAAATGACTTTTACAAAAACAAGTTTTGAAATTTGATCATTTCCAACAAATTTTGTCTGATAGAATGAAACTTTTTAAAAAGAACACAATTATTCGAAAAGTTCATAATTAATTATTTAATCGTAAATGATATAGCAATAAAAAATGTTTAACTTCCCTTCTGTACATGATGAATGCTATTCCCAAGTCTTTCTTTTAGTGGAAGTGTAAAATTAAAACTCTCGATTTGATGTTTATTAGCAAACGATAATAAATGTTGAAACGAAAATTAATATATATTCGACGATTGATTTATTCGCATGCTCACCAACCCTCATCATCAGTATTGATTGCACAAGTAGATGTGTGTTGACACTAGATAGGCTACTTCCAGTAAAATTTAGTTCGAAAATTAAATTTAAATTTTAAAAAAATTGCCTTTGGCGGTCAAGTTTATAAAAACCGCCAAATGACGTCATTTTTCTTTACTGCGCATGCCCTGGATCTAAAAAAACGGCCGCACTTTTTCAGATTCGTAGCCATTGGAGCGTGACACGGCTGCGTATACCGGCCAGTCTCCATTCTAGGATTGGTTGTTTGGCTGGTAAATGGACATTGGTTGGTAGGACATAGACAGAATTTTTACTAACACAGAGAGAGAAATTGCACCCATGGCAAAGGCGGGAATCGAATCCTCACCCGGTACAGTACCCGAATTAATTTTGTTTTGGGTTTCGAAAGTGAGTTTTCTAAAAATATTTTAGTTATTTTTTTTAAAACGCCAACTTCTCTTGGGGCCCCGAAGGCCGAGTGGTTTGGACCATTACGCTAGCAGTCTGCGCGCTGTAACGGGTGTGGGTTTGATTCCAGCCTTCGCCCTGGGTGTACTTCCTTTCTCTGTAACAGTAAAAAGTTATTTGCCTGTGTCTTACTTGACGAAGGCTTCATAAGCGGGTCCCTGATCAAGCACACAAGCCGGAATATATATGTACTTATATACTATATATTAAGAATTATATACTATATATGAAGAAACAGTTTTTAAGGGACGGAGCTAAGCGCCAATTTAAAAAATCAATTAAAAATAAACTATAGTCAGTGCAATTACAACGCGAGCTTGGCTTCCCCTACCCATCATGTTGTTTTCCAAGAAACGATATCAGCATCGCTTATCTAAACCAATACCTTGTTCTGCTGCAACTGCTCTCCAACCCCAATAGGGTGGGGGAAAAACGAAAGGAGCGCTATTCAGGCTGTTACCTGGAAACCCCCACGATGCACGATGGGTAGGGGCACGTAGGGGAAGCCAAGCTTGTGTTGTAATCGTACGGACTATAATAGTCGGTTTAAGTTAAAATTCATATCGATGGTTTTCACACAAATGGTTTGGAGAATCATTTACAATAAAAAAAATTTAAAAAAATACATACAAGGTCCTCATTTCTTCATAAATGTGTTTTTAATGATATAGCTGTATTTTAACAATTTAGAAAAGGAAACAATGAGAACGGCACGAGGTGGAATTTGGCGAAACAAAAGTGTGCAACTGTAATATTTAATAACTCGAATGGCAATTCAAAATTGGAAAAACAAAGACAATCAGATCTTTGTCTTTACTTTTTTCTTTTATTTCTAAAAACAGTTTGTAAGTCCTGTGCCAAAAATATTTTTATTTTCAGATGATAGGAGAATCCGGAGGCCTAACAATATAAATATAAAAATAAAATAATAAATATCAGACAGAAAGATTTTTTCGTTAATATATTTATCAATTTTTTTAAATGATACAAAAATACATTTGTACTGTTTTTGAAAACTACTCCAAAAACAAAGAGGAAAAAAAAAAGGTTTTAATTTTAAATGTAGGCTTAAAATTAAGATAATTGGACCAAAATGCATTTTCTTTGTTCAGAGTTTTCACCAAATTTAATTCATGAAAATCAATAATATATTTTAGCCATTCAAGAACCTCATTTTCGAAAATTGAAGTCCCATTTCAGGTGAAATATTACAAAAATAAACAAAGTTTTACCTACATAGTGTATTTGTACTACTAAATCAGATCTGAAAATAGGTAAGTATATTCGGTGGTTGAAGTTTGCAAACAAATACCAACTCGCTCCTGATTGGATACTCCTCGGTGTAGCATTTCCGATGTTGTTTTTGGTGGTTTGTTGTTATGTTATTGGCGTTTGACTATCGAAGTAGTATTAATTAAACATCGATAGTTTCCTATTCGAATGAATAGTTCATTCGTAGGCCGAATAGATCGAGTTGACAATCGATAGTATTCGCTGAAGCGAGACTATCGAAGTGGACGAAGTTTTCTGGCAGCGTGCCAAAACAATCGAACTATCGAGTCGGGCGAAGTTGGCAGCCTTAAGCCCATTTCACACCTTGTCACAACTACTTGCAACTCCCATAGGACACCATGCATTTAAAAGTTGCCTCAAGTTCGTGAGATTTTTTCATGCGAGCACGAAAAAATCGCAAGTTGCATGTACCGTTAGCCAATCAGAATTCAGTATTTGTTTGGCTACATTGTGGCGAACTAGACTTCGCCAACTGGTTGTTTATTTACTTTTTAAGACGCCAACTTTCCATGCTTGCAAAAAAATTCAAAAATCTGCGTATAATTAAAAATGGGTAGCAAATGGACGGCCAAAATGGAAGTTGATTTTATTAATGAAGTTCGTAATCATAAATTTCTTTATGATGCAAGCGATGCCCTGCATTCGAAGAGGACTTTGAAAGTCATAACCTACGAAAAAATAGGCAATGTGTTAAAAGCGGAATATCCTGAAAACAGCGATATTTTCACAATTGGTAAGTACTCTTTTTATTAATATAATTTTTGTATGTTGTTCCAGTGTCTGTAAATTTGCAGAACTAATTTTACATTTAAATATTTTCAAACTAGGAACATAAAGAATCAATTGCATATGTACATTTATTAGTTCTTAAAATCGTCTGTGTTCGTAAAAACGAGCGTATATAGTGTATTAAGTGGGAATCAGATTTTTTTAAAATATAGTTTTAAGCTTTTCTTAAATTTTTTTGTCCAAATGCATGAATGTCAGGTTAATCGGTACAATCTGGTAAAGCATTCCACTCATTGACAACTCTATTGTAAAAATAATGTTTTCTTACCTCCCTTCTAAAGCTCGATTTATTCAATTTCTGATCATGACCTCTGGTCCGGCTATTTAAGGTAAAACCTAAGCCCTCCATGTCTCCCTGTTTTATGAACTTAAATAACTGTATTAAATCACCCCTAGCTCTCCTGTTTTCCAGGGAATACATGTTTAAAGATCTTAATCTGTTATCATAATCAATACTAGATAGACCCTTAATCATTTTTGTAGCCCTATGCTGAACTTTTTCAAGCAACTCTATATCTTTTCTGAGGAAGAGAGACCAAAACTAAACAGCATATTCCAGATGTGGCCTTACCAACCCCTATACAATGGCAAAATAATCTCCTTAGATTTAGAAGTGATACATTTTCTAATATATCCCAACATTCGATTGGCTTTCTTACTTGCCTCAACACACTGCTTACTCATTTTGAAATCATGGCTCACCAAAACTTCTAAATCTCTAACGAAATCTTAGGTTATTTTTTCTTTCAACGTTTAAGACTTTCAAATGCGCCAAAAAACAATTATGTGTGTAAATAAATATTGTAAAACATGTAATTTCTTGTTTGAACTCAAATTCATTGGTGTTTTATTTTGAATTTCAGAAGAACTTGTTAAGAAGTTCCGAAACCTGAGGACCTATTACCTGAAAGAGGCGAGAAAAGGAACTTCAAATCGGGGCAAGAAGGTGAAGGATTTGTGCCAAGATGGGAACATTTTCAAGTCCTCTCCTTCTTGGACGATTCTGAAGTTTCGATATCCAGCACAAGCAGCATGGGTATTGAATCATCCATTCCAAACACGAGTGCAGTAAGTTCACTTCTAAAAATTTAATGTGTTTTTTCAGGGTGGTAACAGAACCTGGAAATCAGGGAATTCTCAGGAAACTTTTTAATTCTTGAAATATCAGGGAATTCTCATGGAATTTTTCAATTTTTTTCAAAATATCAGGGAAATTTTTTTTCATTTTGGATTACTTAAACAGCAGGTTTAGGTTGTACTTGTGATCACTACTAACGGACACTTGATCAAAAGAAAATATTCTGGTTGGTCCGATTTGCCTGAAGGACCAATCTTGGAGGAAGGATGAATATCTCTGATCACGTGGTTCCTCTAAACTTATTCAGATTTTCGCAAAAGTTAGGTAGGTTATATATAACCCACATAATCCGGAAAATCTTAAGTCCCCCGATGTCTGGATTAAATTTTCTGTACTGCATTGAATTGTGTGTATTGTATATTTTCTAGGTAATTGGTAAAATCAGGGATTTTTTTTTTTTTAAGTATCAGGGAACTTTTTTTCTAGGATTTTGTTGCCACCCTTTTTTTTTTTAACATATTCTGTCAATTTTTTTTAAAAGAATACATTAAATAATAAAGTATATCGAGTCATGTTTTTGTGTATGTTGCATGCCTACTTTTTATGTATATACAAATACTGTTAATTAAGCAACCATACATTTTTTCAAGGGATTTGGTTTCACACATTAAAAATGCTATATCATTTTCTAATTAATCTTTACTAGTTGGATCCATTTAGTAAGTTTTGTCAAAATTTAATTAATATGTTAACATTGTTTCAATAAGGACACAAGGCAATGTACTTAAAAATTACCTATATGTAGTTTACTAATTAAAAGTTACCTTTTAAAATATAATCATGTATACTACTGTAACAAGCATATAAACTTTAGTAATTCAAACTATAATGCCTTAGAATTTTTTAAAGTATTGGCCAAAACTATCAATGCAAAATATAAAAAAACTAGACATACACACTCAGAGAAGAATGGAGTGATGACATGTTCGAATGCGAAACAAGATCCCACAGGGATGAATGGCAAGAGGAAAGAGGGAGACTAACTAACATGAGAAGGATGTGGAAGAAAAGGATCAGCGGGTGACTCATGTCAGAAGAAGAGCTACCGCAGCGTCGCGGAGCTGGCAAACAGTGTGGCTATGCAATGCACGAAGAGGATAGGGAGAGTAACAACATGAAGGAGACTGCCCTCACAATAATTATACCAAATAATATATTTAATAATTGTTGTAAAGTAACAAACACCAAATTTCATTACCTCTATGGTTAAGTACAATTTGAGGTGTAAGAGAAAAAGGTGAGGTGTTGAGATTATTCTGCAAGTTTCAATTAACAAAAAAAGTACTAAAACTTTTGAATGTGAATTTGCATCAAGTTGTATGCAGGTGTTAAATTTAAAACTTTAACATAATTTTTGTACAGCAGATTAAAAAATCTTTAAAACATTAAGTGAGATAAATTCTTTTTTTCAGCAAACAACTGATTTGGACCTTTCAATGGAATCGAATGGCGGAATTAGGGCATCAACACCTAATGTCCCATATCCCATAGCAACCCATCAACCCATCACAACTGATCCAACACCAGCTGCAGCAGCAACAGCTTACGAGCGGAAAAAGCGGAAAAGAACTCCAACAATGTCGAACATAATGGAGCAGGCTTCATCTATTCTGTCAAATATCCAAGGTCCAAGTGGTTCGAGAGAATCCTCAATCGACATTCAGGCCAAATATTGGTCTAATAGACTACACAACATAAAAAATCCTGAACTGTTTGCGAAATTAAGAATGGAAATAGAAATAACCCTGATGCGGTATGAACAGGAGGACAGGGAGTTGTCTGAAGGAGGCTTTAACTTTGCAGTATAAAAAATTTAGTCTTACATACGTGTTAGTTTTTATTTGATGTAGTTTGTATTACTCTGTCACACTATACCATCTTCAATTTTTCTTTTATAATCATTTAATACCCATTGACATGTTATTATATATATAGGTGTAACTATTAAATATATATTAAATTAGTTTAAGTTAATCAGGTCAACATTTCAAGATCAAAATTTTAATAAAAGTTTAAATGTACCATCAAATTGGATAACTTGGGACGTTTTGTAAAAGTTTTAAATTAAAAACACATAACCCTTACCTGGTACTAAAATAGTAAATAAAATGTCTAGTTATCTTGCATGAACATTAAACACTTTTAGATTATTTCAAAAAAGCATCCCATGTTTGCCCATTTCAAGGTATTCTAAGTTTTTCACACTAATACCTAGACAAAGCTTAAATTGTTTGAAAATCTTTCCAACTTTGAAACAACATTATTAAGGAAGGGAATTAGAGTTCATAATAATATACATGCATAATATATTATTTACATGACCAGGAACAACTGCTAAAGATTAAATTTTTGGAGTTAGTTGCCAAATACAAACTCATATTTTATTTAAATTTATATTGTAAATAAAAAAAAAATTATTTGTTAAACATACATCATCTTTGGAATTGTATAAAAACAGTTTCCAGGTAGGCAGTAGTAGACCTTAATGAAGGTTGCATTGCCGTTCCTGAAATTCAACAGCACCAGTCGAGTTGAAAAACTCTGTGAACTTGTGACGAACCAGTTTTGCTTGCTGGTTTCCTCTCCAGTTCCCTCGTTGCAGGGGCACAAAAGCTATGGCTCTTTGTTGCCACTCAGAGTTCTCGGTCTCCGTCATGAGTTGTTCTCCTTGAATAGCATCCATACCTTCTCTCTCTAGGATGCGCATCCTCAAAAAGTTATGGAGGCAGCAAGCAGCCAAAACATACGCCTTGACCTTTGCCGGTGTTCCATAGATGGTAGTTTGAAAGAGACGAAATCTATTGGCTAAAATTCCAAAAGCATTTTCGGAAACCCTCCTTGCCCGGGACAACCTGTAGTTGAATATCCTCTCCTCGTGGGACATTCCTCTCCCAGGATAAGGCTTCATGATGGTGGTGGTTAAAGGGAAAGCATCATCAGCCACTATCACACTAGGCACTTTTACTCTTGTGCCAGGAAGTACAGTAGCATTGGGTTTTTGAAGGTTATTGTGACTTAAGGCTGCTTTCAAGGCACATTTATCCCAAACACCTCCATCACTAATCCTGCCATTTGTCCCAACATCTACAAAGGTGAATTTCAGTTTTGCATCCACAAGTGCAAGCAAAACTAAACTAAAACCACCTTTGTAGTTGAAGAAGATCCCGAGTTTGGAGGGGGTGAGATCTTGATATGTTTCCCATCCATGGCACCTATACAATGGGGGAAATTCCACAGCTCCCAAAAATCACTGCTGATTTCCCTCCATTCCTCTTCTGTTGAAGGGGTTGGGATTACGTCAGCTCTCATCGTGCTGAAGATGGCAGTGCAAACTTCCATTAGAATGCCACATATAGTGCTGATTCCCATCCGAAACTGGAAGTGAAGGGAAGTTTGCGTTTCACCTGCAAGAAAAAATAATTTAAACTTGTAGAAAGTTAATTTTTTAAACAGTACATTAACTACAAAGAGCAATTTGCAAGTTAAATACCGATAGTTTAGCATAAATTTCAATGCCCAACACGCATTTTATCACGCGACACACATTAACATTTTTTTTAAATATTAAATTGTAGTAATTATTGTCACAAGCTCGTCATGTGATTAAGCATTTTCAAATCTTTCTCGCGGTAAAACCACAAATCTCTTAGAAAGTCCACTCCTAGCACATGTTTTGGCACCGCCAAAAAATGTGTGCATGCTTATGATATATATATCTAAATTTTTTTTTTATATGATTGACTTTGGAGTAACAATATTTATTTTTATATAGCACCAACTTTTAACTTATTTTTAAGAACAGACAGAAATACAAGTAGTTATTAAATAAAATTACTATATGCAATACCTGTGGCCAAAAATCTTAGGGTCAAGGCCAATCTTGCAGCTGCAGGAATGGCTTTTCTCAACACAGTATCCCTTTTTCCTATCCTTGATGAGACATAACCCAATAACACTTCAAAAGTATCTGTGTCCATGCGTAAGTATCTTCTGTACCCATTGGGATCCTGCAATTCAAGTAAAAAAGAAACTATGTTAAATAAAGCATTGAACTGCATAATTAATTAAAAAATGAGTTGCATGTTAATTGTTTCCTACAATTCTAATTTAAAAGATATTAAAAATTGTACAAATTCTTTTAAAATGCGATAATAAAAATACACAATGACTTAATTTTAAATAATTATCCATGCAATATAACTTAAAACGTTTAATGTGGAAAAAATGTGATTTAAATTTTTTATATAAAAGTAACCCAATCTAATTGATAAAATAAAAATAACAAATCCGATAATATACTTACTTCGAATGCTAGTTCCCTCACCAAATTATCAAAGCAACCTAATTGCTTTCTTCTAAGAATCCATTTTCTAGCCCATAATTTCTTTTTAGAAGACTTCAACACGTGCAACACTCTCATTACACATAAGACAGTTGAAGCTGTGTGAAAGGCTGATGACTCCATTATACAAACGAAACAAATTAATTTTAGGAACAACGAAAATTTCACGCTCAAGAGCATGCAATGTTTTCAGATAAGAGCGAGTCTATGGTTTAAAAAAAACTTTTACAAAAAGATAAAACTTGCCAAATTGTGAGATAAATAATTTTGTGTGGAAACCCGAAGAACCAGGTTACCACAAGTTACGAGTTGCAGTTGCATTTAGTTGCAACAAAATTGCAAGTAGTTGTGCAGGTGTGAAATGGGCTTTATGTAGGTGTGCTTGGCATTGAAATAACGCTACACTGGAGCTACGCGAGAATTGACTGACTGACTCGGCTCGGCTCGCTGGTTCACTCAATCCATCAATTCTAAAAAAAATAATAATAAGTGTACAAAAACACAAAGATTTGTTTAATTTAAGAAATTAATCACTTCTAATCTTAACTTCGAATCTTTGGGAAATCTAAATACCCTAACTTTAGATAAATCATTCGTTCCAGATCGCATGGAACATTGTAGAACAGAACAACAGTTTACTCTCTTTTTTGAATAGTATAAATAACTCATTTTAAATAGTGAAAAGCTATAATTTCTTAAAACGAAACCGATGTTACGCACGCTGAATAATAACAACACTACGACCGGAAGTACACAGGATAGTTACAGACCGAACTTACGATTCACAGCGCCCTCTAATCAACACTTCTCACTTCAACCAGCGAATAGTTAATGATATTTTAAGAGCTAATTTTTTCAAATAAAAGCTTGTGTTATGTGTGCATTACTTCACATATTTTAAATAAAAAAACTATACAAAACAAATTAATTTAATTTACTATACTGCAATATTAAACTTCAAACACAGAGTACAAAATTACTCCAGTCTGGCTTCTAGGACTTAAGTTTAAAAATGCCTATTTTAAGGTCCTCAAACACCATTTTTCAAAAATAAGCTCTTAAGGACCATATAAATCAGGTTACAATTTATACAAATTACAAATGTTTTAACAACAAGGATAACGGTAAACTCATAAAACAGTTTTTTATTTAACTTTATGACAATGGTTTTTGAAAAAAGCCTGTTTGTGGTAAAAAAATAACATTTATAAACTACTAGCTTTATAAACCTGGCGTTGCACGGGTGTACCCTTAATAACGGTGATTTGTTTTTAGTACAGCTATGATGTAATGCCGAAGTGTCCATTGGTGACTTTTGGCGATCTTTAAAGTTTTGCAATTTAATTAATCAGTATTTAATCGAATTTAATGTAACTGTAATGTTTGCAATGTTTGGCGTGTAATTAAATTTAACGGTAATGTTTGCATTGTTTAGCGTGTAATTTAATTGTATCTATCGAGTTGTATGAAATATGAATTGGAATGTTGACCATATTCGGAGATTTTCGCTGCTCAGCAACGTAACACAAATCACCAAATCGCTACCATCTATTCTATCATAGCTGTTCCACCATACAACACGATAGAAATAACAGTCTTGCATTAAATTTTGAAGCTCGCCAAAAAGTCGAAATGAGCAGACCGTACTTTTATTTATGACAATTAATCCCCTCTCCATTGGTCAGCACCCCATTACGGTATTATAATCTCTTCCCATTCAATAAAAAAGGGGGATGTCCGATTATATCCAGCTCCTTCCAGGAGTTTGAGGGCTTCCCTTAAGCCCCTGTAAAAACAAAAGACATGTATCATCTTGTATGGTTGGGTTGGAGTACAAACTCTTTATTTACACTGAAATATTCATTCCAATCTGATTCAATAAAAAAATAAAGGTTTTAAATTATTAAAATAAATGATATTCAAAAAACAATCCTACAAAATAAACTCATGTGCTTATTATATGTACGTAATTATACTTAATTTTCGCTTACGCTGAACGCGGTGAAATTTCTTTCAAATTAGAAAACGAAAAGTACAAATTAAAAGTTTATAACAATTAACAATGCTATTCCTATGGGAAAATCGACTCACGTTTTGCTCTATTACACCCGTTCGGGTTCGAATTTCGAGAAATAGCTTCTTAAATGACGCCTACGATATAAAAAGAATTTTTTCCTAAAATTTGGTAGCTGTACGTCCAGTAGTTTCGGCTGGTAGTTGATACGTGAATGAATGAGTCAGTCAGTCAGTACTTTGCCTTTTATATATATATAGATTGAAAAATATATATTTATGCATCAATAACAAGACAATAATTCTGCTTCTATGTGTAATGCTTCCCTGTAGTTTCACGTTACATCAGCATGGGACATAAGGTGTTTCTCAAGGTGTTCACTGTCAGCAAATACTCTGTGGCACATATCACAGGCGTGGGACTTCTCCCCAGTGTGGCCCATAAGATGCCTCTGAAGGGTAGACTTGCGTGTGAATGCCTTGCCACACATTTCACACGAGTGTGGTTTCTCACCAGTGTGTGTCGAAAGGTGGTACTGAAGGTGCGACCTTTGACCAAATGTCTTACGACACACCTCGCAGTTATGAGTCTTCTCGCCAGTGTGCATTACAATGTGCCTCTTGAGATGCGATAGTTTAACAAATGTCTTATTGCACACTTCACACCGTAGGGACTTTTTCGTTTGTTTTGGAATCTGTGGATTGTTCTTTTTAAGGCGGGATTGGTTGGGACAAAAATGGTGTTGGATAAGGGCGTGGGGCTTCTGCCTAGTGTGGACCGGTATGTGTCTAATAAGGGAGGACTTGCGTGTGAATGCCCTGCCACACACTTCACACGAGTGTGGCTTCTCGCCAGTATGTGTCGAAAGGTGGTACTGAAGGTGCGACCTTTGACCAAATGTCCTGTGGCACACCTCACACCTGTGATGTTTCTCTCCAGTGTGTAGAATAAGGTGTGTCTTGAAATGGGACATTCTACTAAACTTCTTATTACACATTTCACATATGATGGACTTTTTATATGTTTGTGACATGGTGAATATTTTAAAATGGACTTGGTTTGTTGCATGTATGCTCAGGCAAAAGACTTTAGAAGGGCAACTTCTGTTAACTTACTTTACATATACAACTTGTGCACAGTGCATCTGAAAAACAGAAAGGAGTTTTTTTTTCATATTAAAGAAGTAGATTACGATGTAAAAAAATTATTCAAAAAACAGCAAAATTTAAAATATCTTAAAAGTACATAGCTAATTAGGAACTAAAAGAGTTATTTTCATTGGCATAAACGGTAATTAAGTATTCAAAAACATTTTTTGCATTTCCAAACATTGAAAAAAGCTAAAAAATTTAAAACTGGAATTACCATATTCTGACTATCAAAATTAAACAGAGCTTCCCAGAGTGAAGAGAACATGTTCAAGTTGCTTTCGCAAAGAGCAGAGATAGAAGAGAAAATATCTATCTCCACAGACCAACAGTTGACAACTATGATCAGTAAACACTGCCAACAAAAAAAAATCCAAGTGTCTGAGGGATTCTGGCGTGAGATTCCTAAATTGGTTGGAATTTTTTCTAAAAAAATGCTAGAATTTTTTTTTCCATGTTTAAAAATAATTTCTAGAGGAGCAAGAAAATTTCCAAGTACGGCACTGCCTCACACTCCCTAGATGGCTATGGGCCAGATGAGAACTATATATAAACTATTTTCTGTTGCCCTTAGTTTATTATTATTTTTTTTGTTCTACCAAGTCAAAATTTTGTTAACCTTTGTTTTTCATTAAATATATTGAAACACAAAATGTTTGTACCATTTTGTATAAATTATTATGTAAGAACACAAAGTCATTTATTATTATTAGGCAGAAAAATTCTAGTGCAGCCAAAACAAATTGGCTTACAAAGAACAAAACTGATTTAACCTGAATACTCAGGCAATATAGATAATTTTTTATATTGTTTGTTTGAATGTTTTATTTTGTCACAAAATTCTTATGTCACTTGTATTGGTTAGTTACTTTTATATACAGCCTGACTTAACTATTTTTTTTAGTTCATTTTCAGTGCCAAATTTGTAAGGTAAGTTTGAATTATCGTCGCACTAGAGCTACACGAGGGCTATTGGCGACAGGCGTCGTAATTTAGAACCACAGTCAAGTGGCGAGCCGACACCTGAATAGGCACCCAACGCAACCGTCAAGGACGACATCGTACGCAGCGTTGGGACTTTGGAGCATATTTAACGTGTACTCCCCTATACGGGGTTTAATTCGTCGGACATTTTTGGACTGCACGGGCCGTTTATAGGTTGGCAGTTATTTTGGTGATGCCCGTACCCAAACACCTGGGACCTTCCGCATGCAAAGCGAACGCCTTAACCGACTGGGATCCCCAGCCCGCCCCCCCCCCCCAGAAAAAAAAAATTGTAAACAAAATCCATACTATACTAAAAAAAAATTTAATGAGAGGGTATGCTCATAACAAATTGAAATTTAAGAAAGAATATATATTTGTTACTAAGTATATTTTTTAATGCTTGGTTTAAATTTGGAAAAATATTCAGTAAATTAACTAAAATATGACAATTTCTCTAACATATACTACAACAGAGATAAACTGTTGAATAAAATAGATTGAGTTTGTTTATTTGCAAGTTTAAATTACTTTAATCTAATTTTATTTTTTGAAAATTCAGTAATTATTCCTCATCAGATGTTAAATTTATTTATTTAAAAGGATAAATATGTAATATTCATTGCTTTTAAAAAGAAGCGAAGCATTTCATTATACAACATTACACATTAAACAATATACAACATACAACAATAAAACAATATATTACCTTCAAAACGTAGTTACACCAAATGATTTGTAAACATCATGTAAAAAAAAGCAACAAAAAAAACCTCATCAAAAGAAATAAGCAGTATTAAAACACCATTCATTAAAAAGGGCATAAATATAAATGAAAAAATATTTACTTTCAAAATAAAAAGAAACAGAATGCCTTTTGCCTCTTTCTAAACAAATAATGCAAACTACCAAAGAATCCTATTTTGATACATATGATGTTGTTGTTCAGAACTGACTTGTATATTAAAAAACACAGCTGTTTTAAAATTTGGGTAGTAATTTATTAAAGGGTGTAATTTTTTTTACTAATTAAAGTTTTTTTTAGTTCAAATTTTTGGTCTTGTTGGGCTTTTTTGAAGTACTTCTATTTTGAATATGCTGAATTTTTTTGACGTAACACACTTGTCTGTAACATTTGTAGTTTGGGATATGGAAGTGGATGACGGGCAGACATAGCCTTTATAAAAGCTTTTAATTTTTAACGTAATAAATGTAATGTGAAGTCAAGTTTGATTTAAATGCAATCATTACAAAGTACTGTATATTTCAAAAGGACCTTTACAAAAGGATAACTTAGTTCCATTTCACATTAACAGCCTTAATATAAACAAATATAATCACGAGATATCATTTTTAGCTTCCACATTATGTTAGTAATGAAAAGGTGGAGCTTTCATAAAGGTTATATTCGTCAACTCCTTTAAAGCTCAAAATACAAATAACACAGACAAGTGTGATAATCAGAAAACTCAGCACATCAAAACTATTTTAGATTTCCAATTTTCACTCATCACCACCACCAATTTTTACACCAATTTTTTCACCAATTTTTACTCATTTGGGAGAGCTTTAACAATAGCTAAACGAGAAAGGTTGGTTACAACGCAATTGCAAAATGCAATGTGTTCATATCAGTAAGATATTGTCTACTTTTTCAAGGTTCTTAATCTGAAAAAAAAAAAACACATCAAGGATACGGCTTCTTAGAGGCCTATTTACCACAATAGTTATTCTTTAGTTTTTGGAATTCCCATTAAAAATAAAGTCTTTACTGTACTTCAAATCTTTTCAACGACGATAAAATTAGTAATATTAGTCTCGAGCATACCAACGGTAATTTCAGATCAATTAACATTTCATTTTATATTATAATTAAATTACAGGAAGGGGATATTCTTTTGATTTAAAGACACGCTTAAAATTTATTAAGCGTTAATTTATATATTTTTTATTTATTCAGGTTTATTTAATGTAATTCAAAGACTTTCAAACTACATAGGTGACGGGACGTTGAACCTTCCGTCAACAGTCCTCATTCCATATTGTTCTACTTCATTATTGTTAATTCACACGAAATTAAACGTATTAAAATAACTGCAAACCAATTTCCTTTTCGTACCATGTTTGCGAACTTCTTTTTTTTATAACTAAGAAACTTCAGAAAATAATTCTAAATAATTATTGCACAAGCGAAGAATTAAAGTTTAAATGTTTAAAGACTATAACTATTAACAGTCTACGAAGCATAAGAATGAAATCTCGTAAGCACACAGCAAATGAGTTGCTTCACATTTTTTTTTCTAGGAAATATAGAGGAATTGTGGTTGTAAAAACATCTACCATTCAACAGACACAACTCTAGGAATATCTATAATTCTCCAAACCCATATCATCCCTCCTCCAAGGTATTCTCGCAATCCCCCTAACCATTTCAATATTTCAAACCGGTCAGGCCTTTTGTTCGAGTATCGAAAAAGAGGGGTGGATTTTGAGAGAAGGGGGGGGGGGGGATTCTGTCCGGAATAAACGGAGTTCCTCACAAGGAACTGGACCGTCACTAATAACTGTGTAAAAGCAATAAGTAAACACTTGCAAACAAGGTTCAAAGCAGCAACCGAACCACCACATGTCGCAAGTACCTATACTACATAATTGCATCCCAACAATTTTACATAATTATTGTTTTAATAGCAAAAAATTTACAAATGTAAAAATATATAATTAAATTTACTGAAGAAAATCAATGACAATAGCCAATTATGGCTTTAAAAGTAAAAATTACAACCAACTGCTGTGTTTGGCAGTTCTTTCTAAAGTGTAAAATAAACCTTGTGTGCAAGACGTTTTAAATTACAGTTACCAGTTATGCAGAGTCGCATCACTGGTACTGTTTATGAAGTTTAAAAAAATCAAAGGAAGAAATATCCATGTTGAGATGGGTGATGCACGTTAAATATGTCAATGTCCAAACCCGAAGATGCCGCTCTTTTAAGTTTTAATGCCCACTCCGGTGTCGGTCACATTACTTGACCGTTGTTAAGAATTAAAATCCCTGTCGCCAATAGCCCACTTGTAGCTCTAGTGCAATGCTAATCAAACAAAAATATTTTTTTTGCCTTGTGATTTTTATTTTCTTCCTCAAAAAAGTATTACACTAGTTACATATCGTCGGTAAAATGACAAAACCGCGAATGTGCAAAAACCATTTTGGACACAGGGATAGAAAACCGGAAACAGTTAAACCTGTTTTTGGCTTCGGTTAAATGGACAAAAATAGTTCTTTAGCTGAACCGGTTAAAAAAGAAGAACCGGTTTGAATAAAAATTTTAACCGGCTAAACTGAAGGTTATTGTTATTTTGAATTATCGTCGCACTAAAGCTACACGACGGCTATTGGCTACGGGTGTCGTAATTTAGAACAACAGTCAAGTGACGAGCAGACACCCCTAAACAGGTAAAAATTAATGCTGCTAGATAAATCAATGGATTATGGCGTCATAAAATATATCATAATGGATATGTATGATATAGGTTCATTATTTATTAACATTCTCGCTGGGGAAAATGCCCTAAGGCATCAAGAACTATGCCACCGGTAATGCTATTCCTATGACACATTACGCGGCAACAAAAAATCTTAAAAAAGGAGCACAGGAAATGCTATTGTTTAATTAAAAAGCAGACGTAACTTTTAATTTAAATTTCATTGTTTATAAATGTAAAATAGCTTCTTAATATAAATTATTTCTGTTGATAAGGCATTTTTTGCGATTTTTATGTTTTTCAGGAAGTATTCGAAAATCTCACTTTCAAGATATTTTTTAAGTCGAGAAATCGGTATTGGCTCATAACATGATTGGAGTTCTAAATTACAACTCCCGTCGCCAAAGCTTTTAGTGTAGTACCAGTTAGTATATGTTAGTACAGTTAATACACGTTAAGTATGCGCCAAAGCCCCGGCGGTGCGTACGACGTCACATTAAAAGTTGAGTTGGGTGCCTACTCAGGTGTCTACTCGTCACATGATTGTAGTTCTAAATTATGACGCCCGTTGCCAATACCCTCTTGTAGCTCTAGTGCGATGATAATTCAAACCTAACCTAAATGGACAGCCGGAATTGTTCAACAAACCAAGCAACTGTAACCGGTTTTTCAAAAGACCGGTTTTTAGTTACTTTTAGATGGTCCCAGTTAAACATTGACCAGGGTTCTAAATTACGAGGCGTTAATGGCTGTGTTAAAGCTCCTGAAGGAGGCTAGAAATAGGCAGCCGGAAACGATTACCTTACCTTACCCTACCTTACCCAGTTAAACCGGAGAAATAATAAACAACCGGTTGATCCGAGAAGAGGTTTTATTTTTTAAAAGCCGCAAATCCCTAGAATCTGCACATTCGTGGTTTTGTCATTTGACCGACGATATGCGATCACTTGCTTAAGGCGTAATTTAATCTTTAACTTAACCTGAGTAGACAATGCAATTAATTGTGAAATTTTATAACACTTATACACATCAACTTATATCCTTGTTTATCTTAGTTCATTATAGTTTGATACTTTCTAATTCTACTTTTGAACATCGCTCGTAACCCCCCCTCCCCTCCTATCTATGCCACAATTCTACACAATAACCCCCCCCCCCCCACACCCACTCCAATCCATATCCACAAACAGTTACAGCTGTATGAACCCTCCTCCCGTCCTTATCAAGAGTGGCGTCATTTGTGGATGGTCTCTGTGACAAAATCATTCGAGTGAGACTTTTCGTGGCAAATTTCGGCAATGGCAAAAATTTCCTACAACCACTTCTTAGCAGTGAGGAGAAAATAAAAAAAAAGAAAGTTTTTCATCCCAAAAAGTATAAACATTTTAGACAATTTGTAATACTTTTTCAGGCAAACCAATTGAATTAAGTTTAAGTATGTGGTATTTTATGAATGCTGTTATATTAAGGTTTTATTTAAGTTATGAAGTTCGTGCAATGAAGTAGGCTTCATATCACCATGTGAGATTCTTTACGAAAAGGCTAGGTGGGGAGGCTTGGCCCACTCTATGTAAGAGAGAGTTGGCAACTGGACCCAAGACCCCCCTAACTTAACTAGTTATGAAAATCTATAAATAATGATTATATAAGTTATGATAATAACTTTGTGAATTTAATAGATTGATTATCAATATTTGTACTTGTTTAGAATAAAACCAAAACCTCAACAAAACTAACTTATGTCAGCTATGACCAAATATCAAAACTTTTTCTGCAAACACTAAATTATTACTTCAAGTATAATAACACTCCAGATTAATATAAAGATATTATCTGATTTTTTTTATTTGGGGGAGGGAGGAGGGCACTGAACGAGTAGCTTTGAAAATGCGCTTTGATTTTGACTTTTTCCAATTTCTGTCGTTAAAATAAAAAAAAAATCAAACTAGGGCATTTATATATTGTGCATTTTAATGTGCGTACAAACTGAATAAAATATATTTATGTTTAAAAAAATTACTTGATATCGACAATTTTAGAATTTTTAATACAGATACTATAAAAATGTATTACTCTAAATATTAATTGTGGGGAACATGATTTTTAAATGATTCCAGAGTGTTGAATTATAATATAATTTTTTTTTGACATTCAATACTTACAAAAATAATTTGAAATATTTATTATTGTGCACTTTAAAATTATGCATTTTTGTATGGGTCAAGCCTCCCTTACCAACTTACCATGGGCCAAGTCTCCATTATAAAGGGAGGCTTGGCCCAGATGCCTATGTTTAAAAAAAAAACAAATTTATAAAAAAAATATATTATTTATATTATACCAATTATATCCTTGTTGCCAATAAAATTTCCTTTAATATGAGCTATCATATGAATTGTTCAGTGTAAAAATATTTTATTTTTTTTAAAATAACATTCTGAAACTATGGCCAAGGCTCCCCAGGTTCCCTTACCAATTTTTGAATAACATATTATGAAATTAAATTTAAAAGAGCTTACTTTTTTTCTTGTTACAAGTTGTATATTGTGCGGCACACAAATGGTTTCCCCAAAACAGCATTCAGCAGCTGCTTGATTCAATTTGTACATTCAAGTCCTGTAAACAGAACAACAAATAAATCCGATATTACAAATAAATTTCATTATAATAGTAAAGGCAATAAAAATACCTATGCAACTTATAAAAAGTAATGGTTTTATTACGTTGTATCTTCTTGTACACACAAAAAAATAATAGTATTTGTTGTCCTATACTACTGCACATTTTGTTTGGTTGAATAAAATAGCAAATACATTTAACTAAAAGGTCATCAAAGTGAAAACATAACAACGAAGGTCTTCCATAGCTAGATTTACCGACTGGCGATAGAAAAAATTAAATTTTAATCATGAATTTATAGTTAGATGTACCAATAACACCGAGTTAGAGTAGAGAGGTCATAGTTATGGGGTTGTACGTTTCTTGGCTGTCTATTTCTGGCTCTTCTGGAGCTTTAACACAGTCAATCGCGCCTCCTCATTTAGAACCCTGGTAAAGTGACAAGGTCTACACATAAGCGGGTACCCAAAGCAAACTAGTGGAACCATTGTGCGCTTGTTCGGGACTTTAGTAACGTTTTTATGTCGAATTTGGCACTTTATCACTTTTTTGGCAATTTGTATTGAATTTAACAACTTCCTGAAATTTTTTTCTGGTACAAACATTAGTCGCCCCGTGTGGTGACCGGGGGGTAAGAATCTAGTCCCAACGTAGCCCATGCGTGTCGTAGAAGACGACTAAAATGGGCACCCGGCGTCCGGGGGTATAGCCGGGCACCCTGCCCCTGGGGATTATATCAGGGGGCTGGTCCTCCAAGTTGGGGGTTGGGCGTAGGGCTAACAACCCTGCAGTGTAAAAAATCCACTGTTCAGAAGTCTAACTTCTACTCTTATAAGACCAGTGCTGACATATGCCTCTGAGACCTGGTCACTTACGTCAACGGAAGAAAAAATGCTAGCACTCTTTGAAAGGAGAGTGCTGCGGACCATCTTTGGTGGTGTATTTGACAGGGGAGCCTGGCGGAGAAGATTTAACTTCGAACTGTACAAGCTATACAATGAGGATGACGTCGCCAAATTTATCAGGCTGAATAGAATGAGATGGGCTGGCCATCTATGATGAAGATGACAAACATTAGTCATCCATGTCACATTAAAAATATATATACAAACTCAATTTCAAATAATTATCCTCCTTTTTCATTAGATTCATTAGATTTCATTAGAAGGAAATGTAGCTTTTTTATAGTGACGAAAAATTTAATGGGGTTGTTTCACGGAGGATCTGGCAATAGCTCTGCGGTTTTGTTTTCATGTCTCTCGAATTACTGTTGTTTTCTTTTCTGGAGTAAGTTTTCGAAGAGAATATTTTAGTTGTTAATTTTTTAAAATTCTAACTTCTTTCAATGCAAGTTTTCCTTGATAAATGATTAAAACAACCAACAGTACAAAGAGAAGTTGTAATTTTAAAAAATAACAACTAAAATAACTTATTCTTAGAAAACTCAATTTCGAATATCAACAAAAGTAATTTGAGAGGCATGAAAACATAACCTCAGAGCTACTGCCAGATCCTCTGTGACACAACCCCATTACCTAAAATTCAATTTTCTTAAGTTAAAATATTGTTATGAAACAAGTTAGTGTTGTATATCAAATCAAAACTATTAAATTACCCCTTTAAAAATAGGTATTCATATAAAATAATAACTTACCAAAGTAGTTCATTCACCAGAAACTATTAGAAATAATCCAGCTAGAGTCCAAAACAAAATATGTAAGCAGCTACGTATTAGTTTTTTATTGTTCAAGAAACGCGTTATTGGTAGAAACGATAGTGACAAGCTTGTAAATGGATTGGTGGTGGAAAAAGCCAAGAAGAAAAATAATTGTTGGATGTGAAGTTTTAAACTACATCAAAATGTTCTTAAAAATTTAACAGAAAGAACAAACTTTTTATTTCCGAGATTCGAAGTTTTTTCTGAAAATTTACAAGTTTGGTTTTTATTTTCAAAGGCCACTACAGTTATAATACTTCTTAAGGTCAACAAATGAGCAAAGCCATTAGTTCCATAATATAAATTTCATTTAAGGTAAATTTCATTTTCATATCAAATAAATGGTAAAAGCAATCAATTGAATATTTGTCCCAATGTTTCTTTGCCTGGTTTTCCTTCTATAAACTCCGTAGCGAATTCCTGGGAGTATAACTACATTTGTTTTCATTCTTTGTTTTCATTTGTTTTAAAAAGAAAACTTGTTTTCTAAAAGCATCGATGGAGAAGTACTCTTTTCGGTATATTTAAAAAATAAAAGATCTTATTGAGGTAATTACCCCAAAACCCCCCGCTAGATCCGCTAATGATCATTATATTATTTGAAATCAGTTAGAAAAGTTTTTATCATGTTCAAATTTTTAGGCAATTATTGAACATCTTTGGCGACGTTATTTATTTAGAGACGTTTTTGTAAATTTGTAATATTTTAATTTACCAATTTCTTAATATATTTTATATATTTTGATTGTTAAAACCTTTGATATTTGTTACAACTTTAAATTATACCTCAGTAATTCATATTTATTAAAAAATAATTACCAGTTTTTTTATACCTTAAAAAATATGGAAATTGTACTCAGTTTTCGAACATTTTATATCCCCCCCCCCCCCCCTGTTAAAATCGGCAATTTTTAGTCATTTGTTACTGCTGCATCCCCTCACTGTTAATTTACAACTACATCCCTGGGGTCGTTGGGTGCCAGCTCAGTGTCGCCTTCGTTGATTGACCGTGATTCAATATTTACGAAGTCAGTTGCCAATAGCACTTGTGTAACACTAGTGCGACATTACCGTTTCACCGCTAAATTATAATAAAAGTGTTTTGTGATAGAAATTTAAATTTGGATATTTTCAATTGTGTACATAAATATTAATTGAAAGTTTAAATCTGTGATGTTATCTAAAAAAGAATTTGAACAATTAATTGTTATTTAAAAAGATTGTAATAACATAAAATTCTAATAACTTTCAAAACAGCGCGAGGCCCTGTACGACGGCACCTTTTACACACCCGTCACATATGTAATTAAATCCCATTACATACACTCTTACTAAACTACAACTAAAATGCAGGTATTGTTCATACTTTAGTATAAACACTATTTTGACACGCTGGGTATCTTTTCGTTAGTTATCACATATAATATTAAGGTTTCAAAAACAACCCCACCCCCCGGTAGCGAATCGAAATATTATTTTTAAAAAATAGGTAATAAGAGTTCAATACAGCATACCATCAACGGTCCGGACCGGGTCACTTCAAAAGAACCCGTTCTTCCAATCGTTCCAACAGTCTTCACGTTACTAATCTTCGGTCCGGAACGGGTACTTTCAAAAGAACCCGTTCTTCGAGTCGTTCCAACAACCTTCACCATACTAATCTTCGGTCCGGAACGGGTAATTTTAAAAGAACTCGTTCCACGCCTCGTTCCAACAGCCTTCACAATACTAACATCGGTCCGGCCGGAACGGGTCCAACGTCATCACTGAACGGGTCCGACGTCATTAGTGAAGGGCTACGTCACTGCCCGAAGATTAGTAGCAAGAAATGTAGTTGGAACGATTGGAGGAACGGGTACTTTTGAGTTGCGGATCCGGATCCGACCGTTCCATTTAAGGACCGGGTCCCCATTGTGCGGGGGTTGGGGGGGGGGGGAACCTCTTGAGAGTAGATGTGAGTGGGTTTTTTTTGTTGCTTTGGTTAATGTGTGGGGGTTGGGGGATCCAAAAGTAGGGAAATTCTTGGAAATCCTTTTTTAGGGGGATAGTGTAGATGTTCTAGCATCCGCATTCCGCTTTTTCTCTTTGGTCGTGGGATAAAAGTATTTAGATCAACTCTTCTGCTTCCAAAGTTCGATGTTATGCTTAGTAGGACTCTACATGAGTCAGAAGAAGATAACATAATCATGTAAGCTAGATTGACGGAAGGGGGAAGGAAGACTAAATATTTATTATGCAGTATAGATTATTTGGTTTTAGCTTTAATTAGTTCTTTATTAGAAATTCAAAATTACCGCTGGTCTTTAATTACTTCGATTCATGATATTTTGTTATGACGATGCGAGGTGTAATACGTTCATCTCTTTTGCTTAGTTACTTTAAACCTAAAACATTTTTAAGTTACAAAAGTAGACCATGTCTTCTTACATAGAAAATTAATATGTTTAATTATTTCTCCTTTGTACTTGAGAAAGAATTTTGATGCAATTATATTATCCATCAATTATATTGTTTATTCATGTTGTTATTGATGTTTCGATGAGGGGAAACATTTTGTTCTTTAAATGAAAAATAAAATTTATCTTTTTAAATAAAATTTTATTTATAATATTGTAATTTTACAAAATTACACAAATTTTTACAAAACAGGCAAAAAAGACAGGGCATTATAAATAATTGTAGGTATTATTAAATATTATAACGGAATTATATACTATTATTAATTTTAATTTATAAATATCAAATGTATCTGACGTATATAAAAATATGCATTATTATTAATCTATCGATTCAGAATAATTATTATATTAATTTTAAAATTTTTACTTTTGGTCTTACCATCATAAACCGACGTTAAATTTATTAAAAAAATCGGTACATTGGCCTAAATATGTGTATGCCACCTTTAACACACCCGTCACATATGTAATTAAATCCCATTACGTGCACTCTTACTAAACTACAACTAAAACGCAGGTATTGTTCATACTTTAGTATAAACACTATTATGACACGCTGGGTATCTTTTCGTTCGTTATCACATATAATAATAAGGTTTCAAAAACACCCCCACCCCCAGTGACGAATCGAAACATTATTTTTAAAAAAATAGGTAATAAAAGTTTAATACAGCAAACCATCAACGGTCCGAACCGGGTCATTTCAAAAGAATCCGATCCTCCAATCGTTCCAACAGCCTTCACAATACAATACTAACATCGGTCCGGCCGGAACGGGTCCTACAACATCAGTGAACGGGTCCTACGTCATCCAACGTCACTGCCCGAAGATTAGTAGAGGGAAAGGAAGTTGGAACGATTGGAGGAATGGGTACTTTTGAGATGCGGATCCGATCGTTTCTTTTAAAGACCGGGTCTTTTGAAACCGTTTCTTCCAGACCGACCCATCACTAGCTTTTTAGTATGTTGGTTGCATAGATATCATAATTAAAGTATTAGATTGGCTGATCACGTGACCTCCAATGCTAACGACGAGACGCGCATGGAGGCTTTTTTGGTAGGCATAATGGCCAGTGTTGCTGCCACTTTAAGGAGAAAAATACTACGAAAAAATACTATTTAATTCTAAAATTACAAAAAAAATACTAGAAAAGGATTTAAAGTCACTATAAATATTCCAAAATGCAGCTAGTATTTTTACGATATTTTTTTGTAATTTTAGAATCAAAGTTTAAAGAGCATATTAGTATTTTAGAATAATTCTAAAATTACAAAAAAAATATCTTAAAAATACTAGCTGCATTTTGGAATATTTATAGTGACTTTAAATCCTTTTCTAGTATTTTTTTTGTAATTTTAGAATTAAATATTATTTTTTTCGTAGTATTTTTCTCCTTAAACAGCAACATAATGGCAGCAACACTGGCCATTATGCCTACCAAAAAAGCCTCCATGCGCGTCCCGACGTTAGCATTGGAGGTCACGTGATCAGCCAATCTAATACTTTAATTATGATATCTATGGTTGGTTGTCTCTATGCTTAGACGTAGTAACAACTTTAAGCACTAGGGGCGTTACAAGTGTAGTCGTTTCTGGCTGCCTATTTTTAGCTCTATTTAAGAGCTTTAACATAACCGATAACGTTTCGTAATTTAAAACCTTGGTCAAGTAATAAAATATGTTACTATTTTGCCTGGTTTGGAACGTTTTTGGCTGCTTATTTTTAACCGCCAAAAGAGGATTTTAACACAGCTGTAAACGTTTTGTAACTCGTGTAATTTTCGCTTTTCTTAATGGGCTGCGGCACTTGACCAGGGTTTTAAATTACAAGGCGTTATTGGCTGTGTTAAAGCTCCAGAAGGAGGCTAGAAATAGGCAGCCACAAACCATTACATTACATTAATGGGCTTGTTTCACGAGGGATCTGGCAACAGCTCCGCGGTCTTTTTTTTTTTCATTTTTCTCGAATTACTTTTGCCTTGGTATTCCAAATTGAGTTTTCTAAGAATAAGTAATTTTAGTTGTGTTTTTTTTAATTGCAACTTCTTGCTGTGCTGTTGGTTGTTTTAATCATTTATCAAGGAAAACTTGCATTGAAAGAAGTTGGAATTTAAAAAAAATAACAACTAAAATAACTTATTCTGAGAAAACTCAATTTAGAATATCAACAAAAGTAATTTGAGAAAATTGAAAACAAGACCACAGAGCTGCTGCCACATCCCACGTGAAACAAGCCAAATTTTTATAAAAATTTAAGTAAAAATGCAAACCGGAATTACCACAACACATTGAAAAAGAATTTTTAATTATATTTATACATTTGCTTAACAAGTTATTATTTTATAACCGAGCCAATTATAATTTGTGTAATATCAGAATATACAAGAAGCTAGAAATAATGTTATTACAAATGAAGTGTTTGATTATATAAAATGTTTTTTCTCAAATAAATAAATTTAAAGTTCTTCTAGAGCAAATAAAAATAATCTAATGATTAAGGGAAAAAAATAAGAATACTTTACAGTTTACAAGTTCTTTAAAAGAAAAAAAAGCATAATTTCTCAAAAACAGTCCTGGGCGGTAACACGTTACTTGTTAATAATTACTTTTTACAGTAATCTTATAGATAATTCGTTACATTTGAGACACTAGTAATTTTACAGGTAATTCGTTACATAATTTTTGAAAAAGTTATCTTTGTTACAGTAACGTGTTACTTTATTTAATTTTATCATTAACACTCTAATAAATATCCAAAAAAAAAACGAAATAAAAAAAACTTTTACGTACTCTTTGCTTAGAGGAGAAATATTGTTTCCAGAAAAATAAAACGTTCCCTACTTATTGCAGTGATTATGAACACTCATCTAGCAGTGATGATGATTTTTTTGAGAATGTAAAAACTAGACATCCTTCCGCCGAAGCCGATTTAGAGTTGTCTACATTTTTCCATAGTAACGACCATAATTGACTGTATTTGGTACCCTACCTATAGTTAAAAGCATGTTCATAAAATATAATACGCCTTTATCAGCTAGTGCGGCTGTTGAAACGTTAGTTCTGGTGGTTTTTGTCTCCGACCCAATCGTAGCTGTGTAAGCGACAAAATTTTTGAGATGAAGCTTTTGTTGTACCCCAACAAGTAGATTTTCTGCTAACTGTATATGTATTTTATCTGTACTACTGTCTGTATTTTACTGTATATGTATTTTTTAGTCGATTTTAGAAAAAAATCATTTATTCATGTATACTTTATTTTTCAAAACATTTGTAAATATGAAATTTTGTCGTAAAAAGTGATCTTAAAAGTAATTGTAATTTGTTACTTTTGGAAAATTAGTAATTTTACAGGTAATTAGTTACTTTTTATAAAAAGTAATTGTAACGAGTTACATTTAAACAAGTAACGGCACAGCCCTGCTCAAAAATTTATCACAACTTTCTTTAATCAGTTATAGTTAGTGTATTGCAAGCACTTTTTGTAAACACAAACCTAAACAATATAATGAAGTTAAAAAACAAAATACTCGTTTTATAAATAACATAAGTGAGACACATTAAAAAAAAATAACCATCCAAAAAAGTGAAATAAAAACATCTGATTACAACAATTCAATTCGAGAAGAACATCATAAAACCAATGCATCTCTTAAGTATTTTCATATTAAGTATTCAGTAAATTACAGCAAAATTTAATTAGTACGTATCTACACTATGTGTCACCTTTTTTCACTCAGAGTAACATATTCAACAATAAATCTTTAAAATACAAAAAATACAAAGTAATTATGTATAATTCAATGAATAATTGACAAAGCATGTTTTTACAATTGATTAACTATGAATAAATGTGTTATTTTTTAGTGATGTTATTTGTTATTTTTAATGGTCATGTTGAATTTTTTAATTTGGTGTTTTACCATCATTGTAACAAAGGTCTTGGCAAAATATTTTTGGGCTAAAGTGCCATGCTAACTATGATTTTGAAAAATTGAAAAATTAACAGGTGCTAGTGCCTCCAGTAATGTGCCTCGCACCCTTTTCTGCAGGGCTGAGCAGTTACTTATTTAAATGTAACTCGTTACAATTACAATTCGTAAAAAGTAACTAATTACCTGTAAAATTACTAATTTCTAAAAGTAACAAATTACAATTACTTTTAGGATTACTTTTTACGACAAAATTTCATATTTACAAATGTTTTGAAAATTAAAGTATACATGAAAAAATGATTTTTTTTCTAAAATCGACTTTATTATACAGTTAGCAGAAAATCTACTTGTTGGGGTACAACAAAAGCTTCATCTCAAAATTTTTGTCGCTTACACAGCTACGATTCGGTCGGAGACAAAAACCACCAGAACTAACCTTTCAACAAGCGTACTGGCAGATGAGGGGGGGTATTATATTTTATGAACATGCTTTTAACTGTTAGTAGGGTACAGAATACAGTCATATTATGGTTGTTACTTTGGAATGATGTAGTCAACTCAAAATCGGTTTGGCGGAAGGATGTCTAGTTTTTATATTCTCAAAAAAATCATCACTGCTAGATGAGTGTTTATAATCACTGCAATCAGTAGGGTACGTTTCATTTTTGTTGGAACAATATTTCTATAAGCAGTACATGAGTTTTTTTTATTTCGTTTTTTTAATTAGTTTTTTTATTTCGTTTTTATAAAGATATTTTTGTTTCAGACATTTATTAGAGTGTTAATGATAAGATTAATGAAAGTAACGCGTTACTGTAACAAAGATTACTTTTTCGAAAATTATGTAACGAATTACCTGTTAAATTACTGGGTTCTCAAATGTAACAAATTACCTATAAGACTACTGTAAAAAGTAATTATTACAAGTACCTTGTTATTTGTAACGCGTTACCGCCCAGGCCTGCTTTTCTGATGCAAGGCATTATAAAGATTAGGTGTTATAATGTTGCTTAAGGAATGTATGTATAATAGAAATGGTTGGGAGGGCCACCTTAAGCCATATTCAGTACTCTGGTGGTATTCCTTAAAGTACAAGAGCAAGGTGTTTTGATCCAAGGCTTTTTCTATGACTAAAATGTGGGAGCATTGATGACAAAATAACACTTTGCTTACAAATTTCTTGGCCAGGAAACCTGCAACATATGCCAGAACATTATCCTCGATCACCCCCAAAGGCTTAGCCTGATCACAGGCTTCTTGGTCCGAATTTGGCGGTTCCTCATTCATTATAAAAGAGTCATTGAACAAGGAATCATCAAATACTGAATCAAGTTGCTCAGTGGTCAGGTTTTCCTCTGGAGGGAGATCGCTGATAACATTCAGGACTTGTTTTTCAGAAAACTGTGAAAAATATATAAGTACAGAATCAGAGTCTTGCATACAGTTAGTATTAGATGAGCTTTTCAAAAAATTGTGAAATCACCCTGTTCATTTCGCTACAAAATTCGTTACAATCAGGATTATCCCGAAACCCCCCTCGACGTCTGACAGACAAGAAAGTGTTTTCAAGACAATCTTGGTTGAGGCGATTAAGTAGGAGAAATTGCACCTGATAATCTTTAAGCGATTCCCAGATGCCTGCCATGGCGTGGAGTGTTATTATTCCCCCCTTTTTTAGAAGCTGGAACAACGTTCTTCTTGGTGACTGGGTTTTGAACTTGGCTGATGACTGCCAAAACTCCAGATGCTCAGAAGTGCCGGTAAGGGCACCACCCAATGGTTTTGAAGAAAACTTTGTTCGAGATTTTAAGCTGTCAAACAGCTTATCCATCTTGCCGACGAATTTAGCTGTGTGACCAACTGTACTACCAAGAAGACCGGTAGACTGGTACAAGCAAAGAGCTGCAGCCAGTGAATTGCAATAGAACCTAATTAATGAAAAGGTAAATTATTATTTGTATCTAAAATATTGATAAAGAGATATTTATATTTAATTTTCACTGACAAAAAAATATCATGCTGAACTCCTATCATAGTATAGTTAATTTCTTAAGATAGATTAGTTCTCATTTATCAAACCCACACGGATGAAGGGCTGAAAGAAAACCGATAACCTACCCCACTAGTATACGAACCCAGGTCGGCATAAAAGTTAGGTTCCCTGATCACTACACCATCACGGACTCTCTTTATATTGTTACTAAAATCTTTATTTACTCATTTAATGCTAGAGGTTTAATAAAATAAAACGGTCATATTATAGTAATAAATTTAAAGTATGCAAACAATAACAACAATGCATAAATATTGCAAAGTTAATTCTAGTAAGTTCATTACTAAGTTTGATTTCCAAAATATTTTTATTTTATGTAGTCAAATTTAATTTGATTTCGGTTTTTATTAAAACTGTCAAAATATATCTAGCAATTACTGTATAACAGTTCTTTGAAGTTATTGTTTTTGGAAGCTTAATGTTTATTCAAAAAATATCATTTGAGGTTCTTTACATTAGCTAAAGTAAATCTAACATCTAAATGTTTTAATAAAGTTACTTAGAAACTAATTTACTTTTGAAAACTCGTTTCCTTACTTCCAAATACAAAATGCATTTTGCACTGTTTTTTTTTCATTTAATATCTCTAAAAGCTTTACCTTCTTGGAATCAGTTTCATATAGTGTTACAACATGATTCCATTCAGCATACAGTGTTGGCGATGGCTCCTCTTCAATTTTGAAATGTACCCCATGATTTTTCAAATTGTTCCGTGTACATTTTAATAAATGGGGTGGATCCATGGCCAACTTCAATAACAAGGCCAGAGAAGCTCTCCCAAACATGAACGTAGACGGAAATTTTGACGTCACTGTTCCCAGTGCCGAAGATCGAAAAACTAGTTCGGACGCATTCGGAACCCTAAAATTGTGGTCAGCCGTGAACGAGTTGTTCCGAACAGGTTTCGAGACAGGTTGTCTCTATCTTCGGAACAACGTCACTCGGAACGATGACGTCAAAATTTCCGTCCCCGAGCTTGTTTGAGAAAGCTTCTTCGGCCTTAGTAGTTGAGTAGGCCGTGGTGGATCATGAAGTGCATGAATTTTTTGACTTTCATGCATGAAGTAAGGAGAAGAAGTTGTCACTCCCAATTGACGGTAGACAGCCAAGTTAGAGTTACCTGCAAGAAAAAAAATACTGTTACAACAATCAAACTATTGAGTTTAATGATAAGATAATACTTTGAAAAAACTGTATTTGGATTTTTAAATGAATTAGGTTTTGCCTACAAACCTATTTCAAATTAATAAGCTCAGTTTTTTTATTGATATTAAATTTTGTTCTTCCTTTCTTTAAATTACTTACTTGTGTCCTTGATTATTATAAGATATAACACTTTAATTGTTGAAGGAAAGAAATGGTGTTCAATCAAAAATAACTTAGTTGACAAATATTTTGCAATAAAAAGTAACTAGTACTTTAAAGAGTTTGCTACAAACAATGCTGTTTAAAAAACACAAAATTCTGAATTACAAACTGAAATTCAAACTGCTGGATGAAAAATATATATATTTTTTTATTTAGTGCTGGGTGCAAGGTTACCTTGGTCACAGACTGTAGCCACAACAGTGAAATTGCAGGACTTAAGAAAGGATAGTGCTTGGTATCTATTTTCTTTATATAGAAATCCCATATAACGTCAGTAATTCTTATACAATAAAATTAAATATTTATCTAATCGCAGACCCAACTTTCCCTTTATGCAACAAAAAAACCTCTAACCTGTTTCAAGTTTTTTACTATACCTCTGGCCATAAATACCAGGGCATATGACGCTAAGCGTGGGGTTTCTTCGCTGCATGATTCGAAACCTATAACTGTGTCCGTTTTCGAGTCGTAGGTAAGGCCTTCTTTAAGGGACATTTCATCCCAAACCAAGGTGCATAACCTTTCTGTATTTGTCATAGTTTTAGAGATGAAAGACATGTACTTCATCAAATTTGGGCAGAAGCCTGGCCCTTGTGCCACGTTAATTGTGTGTCTGGAAAAAATATGCAAAGCATGTTTATATTATTAAAAAAATTTATATCAATTGATAAAATTTTATTAATTGCTTTGAGTTAATAATATACAGGGTAGCACTTTTAAAAGTAGCTCCAAAACCTCTTTCAAAAATGCCACCCTGTAGGCCTGTAATAACAAATATGCAAGTACTAATACATAAATATATGCATAAAACACTCTAAATACACGGAAATATATTACTATATTTATGCAATTTTTATTTAATATATGTTGGCTTCTTATGTAGTCTCTCTATATTAAAAAAAAGTAAGCTTTTTTGATCTGTACGACGCAATTTTTATAGTACAACTCCAATTTTTTTACTCAATTGGTCTAAGTTTCATGCCCAAAAAATATTTTTTTAAAAACTAATTAGTTTTTTAATTAAAAATTAAAAAATGCCGTTTTTTGCCGAAAATCGATATAAAAAAATTTGGGCTTGCCAAAGTTTCTGAATTTTTAGTATTTTATAGATTTTTCATTTATCAACAAATAAAAAAAAAAATGGGGAAAAATTTTCATATCGGATTTTGAGTTATGGATTTTTGAATTTTATTTTTATTTTCTCCAAAGTCAGACTTTTTGATCTCTACGACACAATTTTTACCAATGTTCTCCAATTTTTTTACTGAATGTAGAAAAAGGTTTAGATACCATGTCCACAAATTTTTAGAAAGAAATTCAAATTAGTTTTTTAATTAAAAATCGGAATGTGGAGCCACCACCAAAGCTTATCTCGCCAAGCAAACCAAAAACGAATCAAACCAAACTCTTTTGACGAGATTATTTGGAAAGTGTGCTGCGACGAGATTATAATGAAAGTTTATAATTTAAAATCTGGCATTAGTGAAAGGATGTTTTCAGTTTTGATTTAAAAGCGAAAATAAATTATTGTTCTTTTGAAATAAGATATTTTAACGGAGTGAAAAAAAATTCCTACCCAAAACTCGCAGATGAAGCCAGAAAAAAGGTTGCTTTAAACATTGCGCCAAATGAAGATATTGGAAAAATACGCCAATAACCCAATGTTTCCACTTTGAGGGATTTTATCCCTTTTAAGGGATATTTTGGCCTCTTGAGGGATGAAAAAGGGATTGAGGGATATTAAGGGATAAATCAGGTTTGAAAGAGAAAAATGAGTCAAACTAGGGATATTTTTTAAAAAAACTGCCACTTTGTTCAAAAATGGTTAGTTTTGAACAAAACTGAAAGTGCAAGGTTTCTGCCGCCAAAGATTTGGCGGATTTCTAGAGGGCGATAAATACTTTTTGTGGTTATATGGCATTTTCTGGCGAAATGCAGTGTTGGTAGGTGACGCTGGTGTTGCGCGCATGGGATATTTTTTTTTTTGGAGTGTTATTTTTTCGTCATTTCATAGAGCTTGTTTGTTGCTAGTAGGTTTTGCTATTGAACTTTATTATTATGGAGGGTGCGCATTGAAATTAAAAGAATTTTTGAGAGCGTTTGGAGAGCGTGACATCATAAGAAATATTCCCATTGGCGTAAAGAATTCAAAAGAAGAATACGAGGCAAAAGGTTGCTAATTTGGCAGCTGAGGGATAAAAAGGGATTTTTTGGTTCCTTGGAAGGGATTTTTAATTTTTTTGAGTGGAAACACTGCAATAACCCAACATTAAGCATGGGCGATGTAACAGGTTGTTTGTGATTCGAAATTTGTTGATGTATTTTGTATATTTATTTTCTTCAAAATGCATACACTTCATAATGCAACATATAAACTATTATTATCAAATATTAATATTTATTATTGCCACCGACTTCTATAGCACGGACCAACTGAACAGAATTGATTGCGATTACATTTGGCGATTTTAGAACTGACAATCTAGCGATCAATAGCCAAGCCTGCAACCTCGTGATAGTTGTTTGTACCGGTTTTGGGCAGGTACTTAGCCTCGGCGATATTTTAAATTACTCATTCCAACCCACTGAGATAAAAAATACTGACCTGGAGTTCTGCATTCTACCGGTAAGTGAAAACGATACTCCTACCTTATTTTTTTGTCCAAGTAGCGGAAACGTACTTAATTTGGTAATTTGGTAAACATTCAAGTTCAACTCAGTAGATGTTTAGTAGATTCGTCAAAAATCGCCAAATAGCTTTGTGGCCTGAATACGCTAGGTGTTCCAACCATATGAATACCAACTGATTATAAGGTTTATAGGTTTTAAAAAATAAAACCTCAAAATACCTGAAGTATTAAAGAGGTATTCTTCTGAATACCTTAGGTTTTTATTAGAAACTTTGTGATACTTGTAAATACCACAGGTTTCTCAAGGTATTTTTAAATGAAACCTGAAAATACCTTGAGTCAGGTATTATTGGAAGAGGTATTATTAGTGAAAACCTCAAAAATACCTTTTAATACCATGAATACCTAGTTTATA
>CM033275.1:2747109-2749609 GCA_019343175.1 Oedothorax gibbosus | reverse complement strand
GCTTCAAACGTCAATAAATATATATTTTTTTATAAATTTTCTAAAAATTTCCTTAAGAATTTGCATTGTGATCAAAATGACGAGTAAAAAAAATAAAAAAAATGCAATTTGATTATTAAAATAAATTAGCATTTTCAGAAAAAATTGTGTTTTCCGTCAATTTGATCACGGCAGATGGCCACAGTAGCGGAAGACTTGATGCTTCATCGTAATATTAGAATCAAACTGCATTCTTTGTTACAATTTTTCTAACTTTTAGTTTTAAAAAAATTATAAATCATGACCCACGCCTACATCTTCTGGATAAAAGAATTGTCTGATATAATCCCCATCCGCGACCTAAAGTTGAACAGCCAACAGAAGAAAATTAGAGATGAGATTGGCGGTCTAGGCCATGTGGTTGGATCCGTTTTAAAGGCCAGACATGGAGATGATTACTATGATGCTAAAGTTTTGCAGATCGGAAGTAAGTAGTCTTATTCCGTTAAAGTGAATATTCGTTACATCTAGTAAAATTTGTATATTCTGTTGTTTTTAAAAAACATTTTGTTTTACTTCTAATTAAACATTTTGTAAAGGTAGTTTTGCTATAACTTAATTTTATGAAAGTATCAATTTTCTGAGATTTTATTTTGTGAAGATGTAACAGTCAATATGTAACAATCCCGTTAGCCCTCATATGCGGGTCTTATGGGACAGACAGCAGAGCTAATGAGACATGGATGATTGTTTTTCAAGAAAAGCACACAAAGTAATCTAATGTCCCATTTGATCCCATCAGCTGTCCTATTAGACCCCATAGAATCATTATTTATAAATTATCTTCCACAAAACACGTATTTCACCACACTATTTGACATATACTACCTTAATCTATGATATGTGGGCCATCTAAAACTATAATTTTTAATTCAACATCAGTTCTTACTTTATACTTTAAAAATTCAAAAAGAAATAAAATTTTAAACTACCAAATGTCCAAAAACAAGAATGCTTCTCTGAATTTTAACACATGCATTCAATTCACCAGTTTAATTACAAACAAAAAGAAAAAACATTACACCGGTTTGTTTATACATACTAGTGACATCAGCCAAATCGACGTGTTTGTGATCACGTGACGTACCGATGAAAAAAGCCATATGAAAATAATTAATTATTTAAAGATTTATTTTGCAAAAAAATTTATACGGTTGTTATATTTGGGTTCAAAATATAATTTAATTAATATTGGAAGGTATTTTAGCGATACTGTCAAGTACCCTATTACGTGAAAAAAATCAAATCTCATTAACTCAAAAATAATTCATGTGCATAATGTTTTTATGTAAAGCAGAATATTATTAAATAAAAGTTGTACTTGAAATATTGGCATCTTATAAAAAGTGAAAAAAAAGTACTTTTTTCCATTACTTTTGAATTTGACAGTGAAAAGTACATTTTCACTTTTCCAAAAAGTCTCACTTTTCGCATGCGTCTGAGATTTTGTAGTTTTTTTAAAGTAGGACTTTAACAATTTTCTTATTTTACATTTTTATAGGTAGTAAGGAGCTGTCGGAAGCTGATGAAACTTTGTATACTGCAGAAATTAAGTACAGAAAAGAATCTCAGAACCAAAGAAGAAGAGCTCCTCCCAATCGCACTAAGGTTTTGAACTATATAGGATCGGAGGTAGTCAACACCAAACTCAAATATTGAAGGAACACAGTTGAATCTTGTAGAAGCATTTTAATTTTATTAAGTTTAACGAGGCTGTTGCAATTATCAATCAGAGATTTTCATAGAATTACAAATATAATTAATATCTAGCAAATTAATGAGACTTATAGTTTCCATTTGGGCAACCAGCCCCTCTTTCTACCTCCGTATCGTTCAAAATTTAAATTCGTTCTCCCTAATCCGCACACACACAGTCTTGGTACGGGCATTTCGAGTCCCCAATTGGCGCGCTCTGCGCCCACTTGGCGACGAATCGTACACGTCCCTCCTGAAAAAGCGCATACGTCACCTTAGTGACTATGCCGCTAAAAAGTCAAATGTTCAGTTCAGTCACATATAATATGAAAGTAAAGAAGGGAAGTGAGAGCTCAAAATTAAAAAAAAAAACATTTAAGACACTATAGACTATGCATGTACTCCCAAAATAGAAATTAATATATATATATATATATAGGTATATGAATGAAATACAATTTTACATGTTTGCATATATATAAAAAAAAACTACACTTTCTCCTATTTTGATTCCGTACATGATTTTTCACAAGACTAACACTAAATATATAAATTTTCCCTTTCCTAGAACTCTCCTACACTTCAATTTTAATTCGTGATAAAGCGTCTGCATTCCCGTGGCGACTACCCTTTCTATATGATATAGTCATGTTGTACCTTTGCAACGCCAGTGCCCAGCGAGCAAGCTTTGCTCCCTGTGGTAAACCTTGTGTCAAGTAAGTCAATGGATTATGATCGGATATGATTTCAATTTGCGAGCCGAAAA